>QLOD02168962.1:0-12178 GCA_003260245.2 Sideroxylon spinosum
CTTAAATTAGTCAAATTGTGCCACCATATTATTAGATGCCTCCAGCTCCAGAAGAAGAATAGAGAGATCATTACACAGGATATGAGGCTTATCATCAACTGGAGGCCACTCAGCCTAAACAAGTGTTAACCTTAGCAACTCCTTAACTTCAGTCTTCTTAGCAGCATCCAAGTTCAAGTGCACCTTCTTGGCATCAGCAGTTTTCAGCTTACCCGAACCAAAACTCGGGAATGTACCAAGCACCTTCCTTTTCAGCAGCAGTTCAATAGTACTATCAACCTGGTGTTTCCTATCATCAGTTACAGCAAGTAACCTCTTCCTATATTGATCCATCCTTAGCGCAAAAGATCAGGAGCATTTAAGATGCCCTGAAAAGCTATTTTGGTGCTCATATCTTTAGGAGTTCTGACTTCTAAAATCTTTACTTTTTCCTTGCCACCAAAGTTCAAGATGCCTGAATTCCCTAAGTATAATGGGATAGGGATCCTATTACGCATCTCTGATTGTATTTTGGATCGTTGTGTGGATACAATGACAACCATCCTTGATGATGCAGCTTTTTTATTAAAGCCTGACTAATCTAGCCCTTCAATGGTATTCGAGGTTAGATATCTCGCATCAAAAGTTAAGAAAAACTCATCGCAGCCTTTGTAAAGTAGTGTAGCCACAATTGCGAACTTGTGATTGATCACTATTCTTTGATGGCCATGAAAAAGGAAAACAATGAGGCCTTCAAAAAATATGCCCTCTAATGGTATGAAAGTTCTTCAAAAGTGGACCCTTCCCTCACCGATAATGGGTTTGTTCGGATATTGTACAAACCCTGAAAGAGCTTTACTTTGATTGAATGTTCAAAAACCTGCACTACACACTCTCTTAATTGATCATACAAGGAGAAATAATTGAAGAGGGTATCCATTTAGGTAGACTGATTGATCCTTATGCCAAGTCCATTGATGCTACCAAGAAAGCTTATGGTAGGAGAGAATCTAGAAAAGAAGCAGAGGTTTTAACTGCTCTACCACCTAAGTCTTCAATCCTTTTCTCTCAATCAGCAACACTGCCTGTTCCACAGCAACCAGCCCAGGGACATTGGAATAACAATCAATAGAGATTCCTACCAAGACCTAGAAGGGTCTTCTCAAATCTAGCATGTAGATGGACTAAGGCATTTTAGCAACTTTTGGCTGCTCAACAAATTCAACCACTTTAATACAGAGCTCCAACTCCCCCATTTTCAAGAAATTATGACCCATTAAAGAATTGTGCATTTCACGGCGGATCTCCAGGTCATGATATAGAAAACTGTTTCCCCTTAAAGCATAAGATTGAAGGCATGATAAATAATGGGCTCATGTAGTGCAATGTATAAACAATCCACTAATGGATCACGTAGCAGTAAATGCTGTATTCCAAAAAGTAGCATTTAATTTCTGTTGTTTGATAGGAGAAGAAGGAACTATTGTGAGAATTAGAATTGATGAAGCTCTTGATAGCTCTAATATAGTTTCCATTCTCAGTAGTGATACCTTTATAAGTCGGCATCCTTTGACCCACAGATCTCGTGCATCTTAAAGATCTGAGGACAGTATCTATCCTATTCCACAGATACTTGAATAAACTCATCTCACTCCAATTTTGGATCCCCCGCTATCACCAACTTACACTCCTCATTACCAGCTCAATCCCAGTTATCTCAATTGAACCCACCTAGATCGTTGGAGTACATGTCGCTTTCACCATAATACATCCCTTACTCACCCGATTCACCTGCTTAAACCATGAGCTTCTCTATACATCCTCCAAGATCATCACAAGATCTCATATCCATTCCTAGAATTGTGTCCTTTAGCCGTAAAGCTACCGATGTCTAACCCAATTTTACACCACCTCTTTATTCCACTACTGTTTCATCCTAACGAGTTACCTTTACACATTCTCTTGCAACCTATACTTTTATTCCAACCCCTTAGGTGACTATATTAGAAAGATATAATCTATGAATCCCACTATACTCAACAGGCTCAGAGTAACCGATTCTCGTCTAACAAGGGTAAAGGACTAGAAAGTTCATACAACCCTCATGATTCTCCATAGCCAATTTATTACAGGGGTTAGAGTACTGTCACAGAGTCATCAGCTTCATCAACCAAGGCACAACAGGCGGCATCTTCTATTCCCAAAGTGAGATTCATTTTAACAGGCAAGGCTATAGCAAGAATTCATACTTTGCTAGGGTTACCACATCAACAGGCTAAGACTCCAGTCTTTGTGCCTCCACATGTAATCATCAGAGCCAAGTCTGTATTTCGCTAGGAGTTTTTGAGTTTAAAGTGTTGAAGGAGTCAGAGCCTTTTCGTACTACTCTTTTTTCATCTTCTCCTGATCCAGCAACACTTCTAACTCCTTCGGTGGTTCTTTCCTTGATGCAACAATTAAAAGTGAAAGATGAAAAGGCTATTCCATGGAATTATCCCCCAATGCATAATTTTGGAAAAGAACCTACCGTAGAGATAGATCTCATTACCCGGTCAGGACATGCATATATCCTCAAGAAAAGAAAAAAGAAAAAGATTCCAAGAGATACACCAGAAGAAGCAAATGAACTAATGAGGATATTGAAGAAAAGTGACTATGACATCCTAGATTAGTTAAGAAGGCTACCAACATAGATTTCTCTACTCAAATTGATGATCTCTTCTGAGGAGCACAGAAATCCTGCTATCGATGTACTGAAGCGAGCTTATATGCTCAGAGAAATCGAACCAGAAGCTTGGGGGAGATGATAGGGAATATTATCACAATTGAGGCCATTACCTTCACTGTTGATGAAATATTAGAAGGAGATAAGGATCATACGAGGCCACTACACATTGCAGTTAAAAACCAGAGGACTCATAGTTTCCATAGTGTTAATTAATAATGGCTTGGCACTAAATATGAGCCCATTGACGACTTACAAAAGGCTGGGATTGTAAGAAGATCAGCTATACAGTTATGGGATGGTAATAAGAGCTTTTGATGGAACTTGGAGTTATCCTTTGGGAGAAGTCAAAGTTGACTTGACAACGGAGATTGGGCCAGTGTAGTTTGACATCAAATTTCAAGTGCTGAACATACTTGTTGCCTATAATCTACTTCTCGGAAGACCTTAGATACAAGCTGCAAGAGCTATTCCTTCAAGTCTTCACCAAAAAGTAAAGTTGATATTGACGATTAGCTTATCATAATCCATGCAGAAGAGGAGTTTTCCATTTATGAGCTACCTTGTGTGCCAAATATCTAGGGAACTAGACCGTCCAGCTTTCAAGTGTTGCAGTATGTGACCACTATTGATGGAGATCTACCACCACCTAAGTATTGGAAAAGAGAACTAGACATAGCAGAAATCTTTCATCAATTTGAATTTCAGCCAGGCCTTAGACTAGGATGATACTTGCAAGGAATGCCATACCCAATCACTACTAGAGGCCAGTTAGACAGAAAGGGCCTCGGGTATTCATGAAAGAAGAAGGCAAGGAGAGGAAATGCATAAGGAGACAAGGCCCGAGATTTGTGTCTTATCGATTCATGAATATAGCAACCATGAACAAAGAGAAAGATTTCACACGTGTGCTTGAGTCTAGCATACAAGTTGCAGTCCTTAGAAAAACTTTAAAGAACTGGTCAGCCTAGAAGATTGTCAAGGCTCCTTAGTTTTGGTAACTAAACTTACTTGAGCCTGGCAGTCTTTGATTTTTATCTTGAATATCAAGTTTTGTATTAATGATGACTATCTCCAAGACTTCGGTGTGTTAAAGTATTATGAACAACTGTAAGGGTTATTATCTAGGTAATGGCTATTTATGATTAGAGGATGATGCAAAATTGAGAATTATCTATTTCTATGCTTATCAATGCTAAGTTTTTATGAATGCATCCTCCTTCAAATTCACTTCCATTTTACCAGTTTTTGTTATAGGAATCCTTGCCTCAAGACCTTCTATCATCTTGATAAACATTTATCAGCAGCTGATGACTACGATTTTAAAGTAGATATGGATTACAAAACTATGCAAAATGACATTAAAGATGATCCTCAAATTTTTGAAGTCACAATAGACGAATTTTCAGAAAGAGTTAGAGAAGCATGAGAGCAGACCATTACCCAACATGCAAGACCCCAAAGCCATTAATTTGTGGACAGAAGAAAAACAAAAGAACATGAAGATTGGAGTTGTCCTAGATAAGTTTTAGAAAAAGAAAATGATCAACATGTTGAAAGCCTATCAGGATGTATTTGCCTAGTCTTATGAAGATATGCCAGGATTGGATACCCAGATTATGGAACAACAATTATCCATATTACCAGAATCAAGGCCAATCAAACAAACTCTTCAAAGGTTAAAACTAGAGTGGAGTCTTAAAGTCAAAGAGGAGGCTGTCAAATAATTTAATGCTGGATTTATCAAAGTGGTCACTTATCTGACTTGGATTGCTAACATTGTTCCAATACCAAAGAAGGATGTTTGAGTCAAGATGTGCATGGATTATCGAGATCTCAATGCTACTGAGCCCAACAATGATTTCCCTCTTCCACATTTGGACATCCTCATTGATAACACAGCAAGTCATGAGATGTTCTCATTCATGGACGGGTTCTCTGGATACAATCAGATCAAGATGGATCAGGCAGATCAAAAAAAGCCTTTATCACACCATAGGGAGTTTACTACTATGTATTCATGCCTTTTGAGTTAAGAAATATCGGGGCAATGTACTTGAAGGCAATGATTATGTTATTTCATGACATAGTGTATAAGGAAATGGAGATATATGTGGATGACATGATGGTAAAGTTAAGAATTGAAGAAGATCATTTGGTCAACTTGAAGAAGGTACTGGATTGACTGCGTAGCTACAAGTTAAGATTGAACCCAAAAAAATACACTTTCGGGGTTACATCTGGCAAAATTGCTAGGGTTTATAGTCAGTAAAAGCCGTCATGAACATGCAGTGCCTCAGGGAGAAAATGAGATCAGGTCTATCCTGGATAAATAAACTTGATTAGCCACTTCATTACATGACTCACTCATACTTGTGAGCCCATCTTTAAAGTACTAAAGAAAGGCAGCACAAAAGAATGGAATAAGGATTGCCAGCATGCCTTTGAGAAGATTAAGTAGTGTTTCCTCAACCCACCAATACTCGTTATACCAGAACCAGATCTACCGTTACTGATGTACTTAATGGTTTATAAGAATTCAATGGGATGTGTACGAGGGCAAAAAGAAAGAGACAATCATAGAGAAAAGGCTGTCCATTGTCTGAGTAAGAAGTTTCTGGGATATGAGGAAAAGTATACGAGCATGAAAAAGACTTACTATGCATTTGCATGGGTAGCTCGTTGCTTACGTCGTTATATGTTGTATTAGAAAATGCACCTCATCTCCAGGATGAATCCTCTGAAGTACTTGTATGAGAAGCCAAGTTTATCTAATCGAATTGTTGGGTGGCAATTTGATATATCATTTGTCATAACCAAGTCTATTAAGGGGAGCATCGTTATAGCTTATCTTGCTGACAATCCGGTGGATGATCATGAACCATTTGACATTACATATCCTGATGGGGATATTTTCAGGGCATAGATAGAAATGGATTAGATACCCAACTGGATGATGTATTTCGATGGGGTAGTAAATAAGAAAGATGTCGGAATTAGGGTAGTTTTAGAGTCTGAGTTAGGGAACTAATTTCCAACAGTTGCAAAGTTACTCTTGGAAGACTGCACCAATAACATGGTAGAATATGAAGCATGTATACTTGGATTTTGAATCAAGGAGCTTCTGGTATGTGGGGATTCAGAGTTGATCATCTAGCAAAGTAATGAAGTTTATCAGACTAAGGATGAGAGCTTTTCCTCTATCATCGCCAAGTGGTTGATCTAGTTAGGTAGTTTGACGAAATGTCTTTTCATTATGTTCCATGATCAGATAATGATTTTACCGATGCTTTAGTCACATTACCTACATTAATAAAGTTTGAAAAACATGAAGATGTCCCAGCAATTCAGATTCAAGACAGGCCTTCTTATCATTGAAATGCTATTGAAGAAAAGGGACAGCCATGGTTCACCAACATCAAGAGGCTAATCCAGCATAGAGAATACTTACTAGACATTAGCAAGAAGGATAAGAGAACACTTCTCAAACTATCTAAGGGTTATTTCATTACTGGTAAGATCTTATTCAAGAAGTCCTCTTCCCGATCGTTGAGGTGTGTGATCGAAAGTCAAGCAAAGGAGCTAACGAAGGAAGTTCATGAAAAGGAATGTGGTCCTCATATGAGTTATCCTCATATGACGGGAAAGATCATGTGATCTGTGTATTACTGGTTATTGTTGCAATCGCATTATACCAAGTATGTTCAGAGGTGCTATAAATGCCAGATTCATAGATGTTCTAAGGGCTTCACCAAAAGAATTACAAATTTTCTCATTCCCATGGCCCTTCTCTATGTGATGCATTGATATGATAGGGTCCATAACAACTTATTCTTCAAAGGGGCATTGACATTTTAGTGGCAATAGACTACTTCACCAAGTGGATAAAGGCTAAGTCCTATCCTAATGTGACGAAGAATGTGGTAGTTTGATTTATCAAGCGTAATTTAATTTGGAGTTCCTGAGTCTATCATCACAGATAATACCACTAATCTGAACAATGATGATATGTTGGCATTGTGCAAGGAGATTAAGATCAATCATTAGTATTCAGTAATTTGTCGCCCTTAGATGAATAGTGCAGTGGAAGCGGTAAAAGAGAACATTAAAAGGATCATTGGAAGACCACAGTTACTTTCAAGGACTGGCCTGAGAAGTTACCGTATGCTTTGATGGCTTATAGAACCACAATACAGTCATTAACTACGGCAACCCCTTATTCTTTGGTTTATGGAACTGAAACTGTTCTTTCAGTGGAAGTGGAAATACCTCCTTTAAGGGTCATGATGGTAGCAATACTTGATGAAGCTAAATGGATCCAAAAATGAGAAGAGAGTCTTATGATGCTAGATGAAAAAAGGCTAGAAGCACTAAATAATTTACAATGCTACCAGCGAAGGATTGCTCGATCTTACAATCATGAAATCAAAGCCAGAAAGTTCATGGATGGAGATTTGGTGTTGAAGCGATCTTACCTATTCAGGCAGAAGCTAAAGAAAAGATTACGCCCAATTACCAAGGACCATTGCTTTTTTAGAAAGTCATCTTAAGAGGAGCTCTCATACTGGCAGAGATGGATGGAGAAGTATTCTTAAGCCCCTATTCTAAAAGTAAAGATGTTTTATTCATAAAGGATCTCTCCTGTAAAGAATTTGTTCAGTAATAAAATGATCATGAGAAATGTTTTAATATGAAGGAGAAGATTTTATTGAGTATGAGAGAGATAAAGAAATGCATGATTCGAGGTTATAGTGAAAAGTTTGCGAGCGCTATGGCCAAGAAAATAGGATCATGGCAAGATACAAAAAGGCCGACATATGAAAACTTAAAAGGGCACTGTTATACAATAGTGGCATAGTTGGCATTGGTGAAAACCCATAGGGCACTGATGGTAATATTGGTAAAAAAAATGTTTATATGTGTATCTATAGGTAATAATGGTGCATAAATGGATAAGTGATTGTTTCCTCCTCAATACTAAGTTGAAGATCTGCCAATGTTAGAGGAATGAAGAAAGAAGATCTATTTAATACATCAGTTTCTTGAGAAGATCACCATTAAGGAGCCCCATCATCCGGGTCAGGATCCTTAGAATCAATAAAAGGGTACCTTCTATTCCACCTCCATTTTGATTGCATTCATTAAAATGAGGCATAAATAATAAGTGATAAGAATTATCTTTCAAGAAAATTTCTTTCGATTAATAAGATAAAGGTTACACAGATACTAAAAACTGCAGTTTTATAAGAACAATATGCAGGGTTATAGAAGTTTTCAACTGTAATACAGGATAAGATACTCATTATAAAGATTAAAAAATGCAAGTTTATATGACAGAGTGCTTAACAAAGCTCAATAATCTCAAGGGAGAGTATGGTCACCTAATCAACGAGAGAGTTCTTATCAATGATAATATGGTTATGATGAATTTGCAAACCCATTAGACATTTTTTAGGTTTTTCTGGTCTAAGGCTTTCTGAGCTTTTGGTAGAAGTAATATCTGTAAGATGAGCTCTGATAGCTGTCATTTCACCATTAAGATGGGCTATGAGGTTATCTTCGATAGATGCCTGTTCTCTGGCTTCATTACCGGAACGGCAGGCTCTTTCAAAGAAATGCTTCAAAGATATCATGCCACTAGTACTGGATGAAGAAGTAATTTTCTTAGCTTGAGTTTAAGCTTAGTCACTATCTACTAGTTTGGTACCCAAAGTTCTCACTTATCTTCTCAAGACATCAATCTTTCTTCCTATAGCAAGCCTGATGGAAGACGACTAGGTAATTTGAGGTTCAAAAGTCCAAAGATTAGATGAAGGTGGAGGAAAGGCAACAAAATTGTCAGTGTGAGCTATCTTTTCTACAAGCCAGTTAGAGTACTCAGGTATAGTGAAATTTTGTAGTATGCTTCAGGAGGATGAGAAAGTATTGATTGTTCGCATACTACTAATATCACAAAAAGTGGGGATATCCTGACACATCCCATACTAGCATAATAATTTGGTACCCATGAAAGTATCCATACCACCAGACCCATAAGAGGTATAGTAAGAAAATCTCGATTGATAACACAAGGAGGTCTTCCGATGCTTGATGTGAATGACTAGGTGACTCGATCAGTATAAATAGCCAACAGCAAAGCAATCCAAACATCAAAATTGGTTTTCATAACTCATGGACATAAGATGGATGATAGTGCAGGAGAAGTACAAGTGATTGGTTATCCCCATGCATACCATGTGCCTAGTCATCCACAGATAAAGCAGTTCAATTGAAGCACTGAAATGAGGGCTTTCAGATAAAAGTGAAGAGGATAAATTTCTGTACATCTCAACTACCACCATAGGGACAATGGAGTATCCAGATTTCAAAAGATGGATGAAGCTGTAGAATCTCCCCTCAATCATCATGTCAGGGTGGGGAAATAGTAAGATATTGATCATGATTACACCTAAGGTGTTGATACTAGTAATTTGCCATACTTCCATCTTCCCAAAAAACTATTGATAATTGGTAAGAAAGCCTTCCAAAGTTTGAAATCGGCTTATCAAGGTCGAAAGCTCAAAAATAGGGATTTGGAGATCCAAAATTCGGAGCATACTTTTGGGGAAGTAAGTTACCTCTTTCATGGCCTTAGCAAAGCCACCATTGCCGATGTTAGATGGGCCAAAGAGCATTCTTTGGTACTCTTCTGGACTAGAAGAAAGTTCACAACAATAGAAGTGAAATAAAGAGAAGTCAGCGTGCCAAAATTGAATCAACATCATCACAAACTAGGGAGGGACGAAAACATCAATCAGAGATCTTTAGTCACCAAATCTATTTTTAACTACATTCTTATCACTAATCGACAAATCATCATGCCATGCTACCAACTGAGCATGACCATACCAAGGATCCATCTTCATTTGCAAAGTAAGAGAAAATTTTCATCAATAACGAAACATGTTAGAGGTTCATTACAAACAAAAGCAGATTGACAATAACTCCGAAAAGCTTCAACCCTGATCATCAACTCCGTTTTCTCTTAGACTTTGACAAGATGGCATGCCATAATACACGTTGAACATGCTTTGCTAAGCTGAGGGCCATCCATGATCCCCTAGTTTAGGTGTGTGACATGGGGATGTCAAGGGCACATCAGGAAAATTCCCGGCTTTATTGTTGATGGAAGGAATGGAATAAGGATCAGGGCTTGCAATAAAGTCAAAAGTGATGAAGGATGAAATGTCAGCTAAGTAAGGAGAGTGATAGCTCCCTTCGGCAGAAATGCCAGTTTGACATAACAAGGGGTGGTTACTCTTAATGGAGGGTCCAAGTGGTCGGGTGTCTCGTAACTCGTCCCAATAGAGGGGTCATTATGTATCTATACTAGGTAATCAGGAAAATAACAACCCTAATCATCCAAGTTTTGACTGAGATCAGTACCTTCTTGGTTAAGACTCATTAACTATTGCGAGGACTCTTGGTTGATTTCATCTTCTTCCTGATTAGCTGGAGCAAGATCTTGTGGCTACTCGTCTCATTCTTCATATAATCGGGATTGATATTGTTATCCCTTAGTTTCTAACAAAGACGATTCTGAGAAAAAGAGGAAAATTGAATAAGTAGAGATTCTAGTAAAAGAATAAAGGGTTAAACAATAACGATGCTTAAGATTTTAGTATTACTATTGGCACACAGAAATTCCACGGACTTCAGAGTTGTTAAAACCTCTTAATGAATTGTTCGAGGAACGACCCCTCCATTTTGATCTAATCTTTGCTAGTACATCTCTAAACACTGCCAATCTCTTGTTCTCCATTAGGAGAGAGTGCTATCTGAATTGGTTAAAGGGAAACTTAGCAAAACCAAACATTATAATCGGGTCCTTCTGGCATTAGTAAATCTACAACTTGGATGGGTTCAGGAATTGGAGTTGACAAGTCACCATAAGTGGTAGCTGGGGGATCTAGGGAAATCCTTAATTCGCCATTATCAAATTTAGCCAAACCTCTCTCCTCCATATAAAGTTCCCAAGTATCAATACCTTTCAAGGCAAGTCTCATGATGGATTATGGGACATTATGGTGAGCAAAGCTAGCCAGAGGCATTCCTAGAAAGGCGACCAACGTACCTTGTTACGAGTTAACATCTCAAATTAAGATCTAAGCATGGCTATGTTGGTTATGCCAAGAGGAGATATGATGTTGAAGCAATCCCAGCAAGCTGCTCGAAGGATTTTTATAATATCATTCTACATCTCTTCAATCAATGTCAGAGCATCAATTTTGAGGTACTCATAGCACCATTAAGAGAGAAAGTAACAAAAGCCCATGTTAGCAGAACAAGGAGTGGAAACACAAGTCCTCATGGCTTTAAGGAAGAGAGTATAAGTAAAACTACCCTTAATCATCATTTTGAGGTTTAGATCATAGAACTAATAAACTAACTAGATATAGGGAAAAGCAAGTGGAAATGAAGAAACCTACTACGATTAGAAGCATTAATCTTCTAAGTCGCTTCAGGCTTTCTGGATAAGAGACTTGCTCTGAATAAAAACTAGGCTTTAAGCAATGAAGGCTGGCAGTCTGGATTTTTTTTAAATTGCACTCAAAGTTAACATCATCAAATCCGTAAAGTAATTTGGCATATTCGTAGAGTATTCTCCAATAACCACCTGATTCCCTTCAAATTTGAGGCTATAAATCATGAACCAGTCATATAGAGTGATGCCAAGCTCATATAACATAAAATGAAAGGTGTTGGTATCGGCAAACCATCTTTCAATCAAAGCTTTAACCAAGTTAGAGCAAGAATGGATGTGCCCAGAATTCATAAAGACTCCAAAGCCCATTGATAGTATCTCGTTCTCCATTTGGGGGTCGAGTTCTTGCAAAATTGTTAAACACTTTACCAAAGTACCTTAGCTATGAAGGGTTATTGCACAGACATGAGGAAATCGCGTCAACGCAGAGGGATGGAAATTCAAGTAACAAAGGAGAGGAGTCTCTTTCAGTGAGTTTTGTAAGGAATGACGTCATGAAATATACCTCCTATTTGCTCAAATTCTGGGAGCGGGAGGTAAGATTTCACTATCAGGCACTTCGCCATTCCTTATTTGGTGATGGGTCTTTTTGTTGGCATGGCTAATGGACATTATACCCTGTTGGGAGGATTCACCATGATCATTGGTGGAACTTATTTGGTACGTCATTTTAACCATCCTATAAGAAAGTAATTAAGAAAATGGCAGGAAGCATACTTGACAGGTATTTTAAATTTTTGTAACTAAAGTCAATTTTCCAAGAAAAGAGACAAAAACATAACTTTCAATATTCATTCATCTATTCATTCATTCTTTTATAATTTCAAAATATAGGAAGAGATTTTTTCCTTGTAAATACAATATTAAATTTTTCTAAAAGCAAAGAGAGGAGTTGATTGCTATTTACATGAAAAATTGAGTTACATTTGATGCCCCAAGGCTTGGAGTTT
>QLOD02168992.1:0-12175 GCA_003260245.2 Sideroxylon spinosum
GTCGGAGGGCTTTTGCTAGAGGAGTTGGTGCATCGAGGATTCGAGCAAACGTCAAACAGAGTATAGAGTTGAGGAGTCGATCTATCGAGAGTTTTGAGTTTGTAATCAATGTTTGATTTTAGTGAAAGTTTTTAGAGGAGTTTCCTGTGTGGATTTCCTTGTCACATATATTGCATTCTGCTTTCAAATATTTATGTGATTGATTGTTTTGGGATATCTAGTACAGTACACGTGTGAGTTTTCAGTAGTAACAATATGCTCAATTTTTGTGGCAAGCTTCTCAATATTCTTTCAATGACTTTTCTCTCTTGGATGGTGTCTCCAAATTTTTTGTTTCGTTTGATTGATAATTCCTATGATTCTTGTGGAAAAGAGTTGAATTGTTTCATTTTCTTTCATGGCTAGATTTTCAAAATCTCACCATAAAGATTGAAGACTGATGGAGATAACTTTTTCAGAGCCTTGAAATTCAATTTTCAAGATTTTCCATGCTTGTTTTTCAATTGCACCCAAAATTCTAGGAAAGATAGATGTACTTACCCTCTGTATTATGTTAAGGAGAGCTTTTGCATCTTTTTTAACAATTTCCTTATATTCATTTTGTTTGGCTTATGTCTACGTTGCTAGTGTTTTCAGTTCTTCTGGCATAAGAAATCCTTCCTTTACTATCTCCCACAAATCTTGATAGATGAAAAGTCTTTCAATTGAATACTCCAATAATTATAACTTTCCCCATCAAATATAGGTACAAGATTTGGAGGATAATTGAAGATAGAATTATTTAATTAGAAGCCATAAATAATGGTTAAGAATAAAACAAAAAAATTATAACAAGATTAGGCTCTGATACCAAAAATATTGTAGGGTGCAAACATGATAAACTAAAAAGAGGTCTTTGAGATCTAGAAAGAGGGAAAAAAACAATTCTATTAAACTTTTGTCTTTTTTAGTTAACGAAAATTACACGTGTGTTTCTTATATAGAAAATTAACAGAAATTGAACTGCATATACATAGATGGCATTGCTTACTTATATATATCTATCACCTATTTAAATTATAAAAATAATTTACGGTCATTAAGAGCCTACAAGCTGGGATAATTTCTAAGAATTACAAATTACTATTTTAATAACTGCAGCTAGAATTCTCATTCTTTTTAAATAATTTTTCCTCCGTCACCTCTCAACTCATTTCTTCTCCTCGCAGATAACCACTACTAAAGCCCTTTAGACCAAAAAACGCATTAGCGATAACTAAGCAATAAACTGGCGACACTTGAGCAGCGACCGACCACACCTGAGGTATGACTCTCTTCGCATTTTTTCTCTTTCATTCCTCAGATTTCTTTAACTCTCATTTTCTCTAGTCTCTCAGCTTTCATCGGCCCAAATCTTTCTCCACCATCACCGTGCCTCCAATTCCTCAGTAAGCTTATCCATCATTCTCTGTGAATCGACTCTCCCTTTATTTATTTCAATTTTTTGTTACTGTTGTTCATTGGAGATCGTTGGATCAGGGTAGGGTGGCTTGAGCTGGGTTTTTCGCAATTGATTTTTTTTTTCATTGTTTTTTATTTTTCATATTAAACTATTGATCGGATTTCCGATTTCTGTTTGCCTTACTCATTTTTTATCTGTACTTTTTTGTGGATTTCTCTATCTTGCATATGATATCATTTTTTATTTGTTTGAGCAGATTTGTTCTTACTTTGTTTCATTCGTTTTTTAACATTTGCATATGCATGTATATCTATGAATGTATTTTATCAACTAGTTGTATGTTTTTTGATCTAAGTAAAAATAGTGTTGATCTACTAGTATTGATAGTTATTTATGCTAATGTTATTTCATTTCCTTTATTTTGATTTTAATTTAAAAAAAAAAAACTCTTCAATTGGGTATTTACTGAGCTGGGATCAATTTATCAAGTCACCTACATAAGTGTAAATGTTTGGGATTGCCAATTAAAAAATAAGCAAATTTGAAATGGGAAAGGGGATGGAAATAGGTTGAAATATATTCTTAACCAGTTCAGGAACATGTATTCAATTTTCGATATCTTATCTACTTTCATTCCTATTGCTGGTTGAATAACTCAATACTTTCATTTTTTCTGTATTAATGAATTCTTCTTTTTGTTCCAAGCATCCCTGGTTAGTGCAATGGCTATTACTGACTTGGTGAAGATAACTTAGGGCCTAAGAGAATGGTAACCTTATTTTGCCTAAATTTGTCACCAAATTAGAAGTGACTTCTCTTTAGGTATTTGGTGAAATACAGAGATGTCCAAGTTGTCTACATGTTATGGGAGTAGTTTAAAATCAGCTAGGTGGTTGCTGTCATTTTCAATACATTCCAAGTCCAATGTGTCTTACAACCCTTTGGAAAGGGCCTACTTATGGTTAATGTGCCCATAAACAAATTTTTGCTAAGAGGATTCATTCTCTTCCTTGTGCTGTGAAAGAGAAAGCAAAGGAGAGAACTATTTCTAGGGCCACTGCAGACATGAGAGGCACCTATTTGTGTACAATGTGGGGGTGAAATGGGGTTTGGATTCTTCATTAAAAATAACCCCACCATTATTTTGTTAACCATGAGCTTTTAGTGGTTCAGAGTACACTTTTATATAAATGCTCAACTATTCATGGAAAGTGTGTGTATTTTGCGCATTGGTGTTAGATGTAGCACTACTAGAAAGTAAGGGATTTGGAGACCCAACAATTGTTGCACTCTTGTTCTTGTTTTTTTTATTTTTTTTTTTACTTTTTATTTTTGGTGAAGAAGAATTCAACAATTAAATCCAACAATTGTTTCTTTGCTTGAATAGCTCAAAGGATTCTCACATTATGATTTTTTTTATCATATGTTTTGTTATTTCACTGTTATGCCACTTTTAATTTTAATCTAAGAATCATAGGTTATAATCTAGGTTGATAATTTGTTGCTTTCGGTTCATGATCGTTGTGGCTAAATTTAATTAAATTGTTCTGGCATATGCATGGAGAAACATCTAAATCTTTTTGTTTCTGTGTTTCTGCTTGAATAGTTCAAAGGTTTCTTACGTTATGATTTTTTTTTTTAATGATAAGTTCTCAAGTTAACTTCTATTGTTTTTATTATGTTTTTATTATTGAATTATCATTTTATTATTATTGTTATTATTTGTATAATTTTCTATTGGGCTAAATAGTTTGTGGAAAAAGTAAACTTTTGTCTTTAAAAAGCTTTTCTACTTTGCCCTTAGAATACCCAATTTTAGAGAGGTTTTATTACAAGTATAAATAGGTTTTTGTTGAACTCCTATTATTGAAGAAAATAATTAGTTAATTGTCTCCAGGTTATGTTCTTAAGCCTTAGGAAATAAACCACTAATTGTAGTTTTTTCTTTTTGTTTAAGATCATTCAATTTGCCACGTGTTATGTGCTTCCCTCTTTATTGTTGGACTCAGTTTGTAACGAATTAAGCTTTTAGGGAATTTTTTTGTAACTTAATAAAATCTATACCCTTGCTTTTGTAATTCGTGTAGTAGTTATTGGAATATTTCATGTTAGATTGTTACTTAGTTTGGGCAACTTAAGTTTCAAAAACATATTCACAATTCTCATGGCATGAGGTTGTAAGAACTTATGATCCACATTAATGTTAATTTTTGTATAAGAATTACATTTTTTTTGGGGGGGGTTTCAACTTGATTATTTTATATACATTTCTTTTTTTATTTTCCACCTCCAAAATAAAGATTCTTAAAGCATTGACTTTAGTGAGATGGCTTTGTTTATGATCCTTTATGCTGCTTGTTTCAATTATATATATGAATTAATTATACGGTGGCTCAAAATAGTTATTTTTTATGGTGATATCTAGATTTCTTCTTTGGATATAATATCTTCATAAAAGTGTTTTCATGTTGCCTTAGACAAATGAGAACAAATGATTTGTCTCTATTCTATAGTGCTATAATGGTGTAGATTCATAACAAATAGTTAGCAGCTGTATTAAGGCATGCAGTCTTTAAAGTATTTTGGTGCTAATATAAGCCTGTTTAGTGTTATTTCATAACTTTCTGAGGATCATGAAATCCTATTGTTGATGTTGTGATGGCTCTATATAGTCTCGTCAACACTAGATTAGAGTCCGATAGTTGGCTTGCTCTCTAGAATTTGGTTGCCCTCTAATTAATATATTTAGAGACTAAAAGATAAGGTCCATTTTCTTAGAAATTCCCCCACCATGAATTTGTAGATTTGAAGGGTCCCGGTTGAAATGGATGGAACTTCATAGAAATTTAGGGGTTTCTTGGTGTATTCTTTTTAATTGTCTACATTTTTGTTGTGCTCTTGCTATGTAGGACCAATTTCACAACCCGAGCACATGAAGAAAAGAATACATATTACACCATATCTCAGTAGCAGTTTCACTTACGTGTAGGTAAATTTCTTTCTCTTTGAATGTGGGTTTTTTTAACTTGCATGGTCGTGTAGAAACAAATTTTTTTATATTTTTAATTTTTGGGGCTTTTTCTTGCATATAGCTTGTCACACCCCCACTTTTATGACCCGAGTATGCGAATAAAAGAATATATATTACACCATTTAATGACTTTTTCTGTCTCACAAGAAAGCCATACACACAAGTTATGGAGCAATAAATATAAACAAAATATAAAGCATAAATATATTCTTGCTTTAAATTTAAATAAATTAGTCAAAACAAACAAAGTAACAAAGTTCCAAAACAAAACTACAACCCTCCAAAATTAGGCCCAAATTGTTTTCCAAAATTAAACGTGAACCATTAATGTCTAGCTCATAAATAGAGATTTGTTACAATCTTCTTAAATAATTTTATAAAACTTAAATGAAAGAAAATAAAAAATTAATAAATTTTAATTTCATTCTTCAAAAGGTTCAACACACAACTCAAAATAATTAACTGTATCACAAGCTGTAAAAGGATGAGTAGTAATGTCAAGTGTACTCGGAACCCTAACAATAATAATAGTAGTAATATAAATGCAATAGTGTGCTAGTATACTATTATATTTTACATCTCAGCACAAATATCATACAAAAACCTTAAATATGAAATTGAATTTATTATTTCCATATATATTTTTTCCCTTTTAATTGTACACAAACACTATACAAAACATCAAAATAAAACAAATTGACTTCAAATACTACTGTCTATTGTTTGGTTGTCCCATAGATATACAGCCCACCCAATATACGCCATCTTCGATGTCTACTTTCTAGGTTGAAGTTTTAGGAATATTAATTACATCATCCTTCAATATCTACTTCCTAGCTGAAACTTTAGAAATGTTTTATACTATCCTTAGGTATTTGCTCGGTTTGTAGGCTACTAACTTATTAGATTCAATCACCAATCCCACACGGGTTTTAGCAATTTTAACCCTTGAGTACGTATACCCAATATTTTCATCGCCCTCAACCCAAACAAAACATACGTCAAATTTTATTTCAAATCCATATTAGATAAAATTTTCCTTTACTTCAAATTTTCACATAAAATTATAAATAAATAAAATTTTTCCTCAATTGCTCCTTTTTCATGAAGTTTCTTTTGCTTTTAATCACTACCCATTCACAAAATTTGCAAACAAATTAATGGACAAAACAATTCAATAACTATGTCACATTTTGTTCATCACATTACAAAGATTTAATAAATAATTAAAAGTATAATCAAACATACAGTTGGAATGACGGACACCCTCGGGAGAATTACTTCGTTTAGGATTATATAAGACTATATATAAGCATATGGAAAAACAACAAACCCTTACCATTGAATAAATATACGATATATATAATATCAAACCAAGCAATACACGGGAATCGCCCCTTACATTAGTTCGATGGGTTCAACAAGAAAGAAGGCTTGAAAAGAAGAAGATGTAGTGCAGGAAAGACATCACACAATTAATCAGGAAAACGCAGCACAACGAAAAAGAAGACTCAAGTAGAGAAAAAGGTGACTCAAACTCAAGATAGTGGCAACATCCTTATACAAATGTATATTAGTTTTAAATAAATTAGATATTATGAATATTCTATCAAGTTTCTTCCAATAACCAATTCCACCCCAAGTCTACAAATTTCCTTTCAAAATTAAATTGTAACTAAATTAAAAAAAATGTCATCCAAATAATTTCTCAAGAATAATAAAAGAATAAATAAAATTATTAATATATGTATATATATAAACATGCACACACGTAGCATGATATCAGAATCACTTCAAGAATTTAATTGCAATTAGAATTCCTACTTCACGTCATAATCACCCATTAACCTAACTGACCGCAAGCAATGTATTATATTATTAATGTTATTAATTATTTTTTTATCAAAAACTTAAATTAATGTTATCTATGCACACAAATACACATATATAGATTAGCATATATATATATATATTAGCACCGTGAATCTTTTTGTTGAATTCAAAATAATTATTATTTTGTTTAATTAAAATCAAACCATAATTTATAATTCACAAAAATATTTAAATACTGAAAAAAAATTAATGCCTCTAAAATTTAAATTAACTAAATTTCTTTCTACCAAATTAAATATTAACTAAAAAAATAACCAAAGTAAAAATTAAATTTCTGGGTCATTACATAGCTCTATGTTTTCTTGTAATTTTTTGGGATGATTACAGCTTAACACACCAAGTTGTAATTACCATTTATTTATTTATTTTTTTATTTGTGATTATATCCTAACACTTTTACATTAGTTCGACAAGCAAAAAAGATAAGCGATTTTAGTTGCAAAACTATTTTCTATATTGGAAAGCATATCTAATTGGTTTGCCTCAACTTCTATATAATGAACTATGAAACTAAACATGGATATATGAAGATTTGACTCCCCAATCAACTCCATAAATTACGCTAACTACTAATAGATAGAATAATGGATTGATAGAATATTTGACGTCGATACTTCCCCGCACGATGAGTGCGCATGAATTCAAACTACACATCTTAAATAACAAGAATCTTCAATTTTAAGATCAATATTTGTTGGATCGCAAAATTGAATTGTTCTTCAAAACTTGAATATTATACAATTAGACAAATCAATTTAATTTATCAAAAATCTCCTTAAAAGACAACAAACAAAGCAAAAGAGCTTGAGGATGGGTCCAAGAATACAGCTTCAATAAACCAGTCTGAAGAAGACAAATAATGTAAATCATTTGATTTGCGAACAAGGATATATAAGCCAAGTTGACTTGTCATGATAGACAAACATAGGTATATCACTGTGAAACACAAAGGTGGCCAAATATCAATTCTCCATCAATAGTGAATTGGCTATTGTTGCTGGGGCACCAAAACAATAAAAAGAGTGTAAAACATTTTAAACTTAACTTTTTTTTTCCTATCCTATCTTTTCCTAAATTTTCATTCTCGTTAATTCTAGAAACCTATATTGCAATTGAAAGGTTCTTTTATTATAGTGACATATTCATGAAGTTGTTCTACACAGACTATTGAGTTTCTCAAACTGATTGCAGTTTACTTTAGAAGACCAAAAAAGGTTCTGCATTGATATGACTTTTAGCCAAGGTGTAGGTTCATCTCCCTTAGAGGTAAATGTATTTTCATTTAAATGATATGTAAATGAATGATTACCTTGATAATAAGCATGTGATAGATCTTATCCTTTTACACTATGAAATCTACCCCCGTATTGAACAGTCCAACTCCTTTATTGCCATTGGCTATTTTATTAGTTGAAAGAATGACTTATAAGGGTATTACAATGATTGTTCAATTGAAAGTTTAGACTTTATTAGATAACTCAGAAATTGTTTGGGCAGTTGGGAATTCTCAAGTCTTTGCCTGGACATTTTTTTTCTTCCTTGGATTGGGCAATTGCCCAACCATATTAAACCATTATTTCATCAGGATGATAAACCTGGGGACTTATTTGGCTGTCTAAAATTATGAACTTACTTATATATATATATATATAACTTGCCTTTATACAAATTTAATGATTAGTTTCTAAAAATATCAAAATTTTCATCAAATACTCAAAAGTTGACAAAAAAATTATCTGAGTGACCTATAAGAACAAATGACATAGTAGTATGAGTTAAGGTGTGTCCTTAGATTCTCAATTTTGAGTCAATACCTCAAACAGAACAAACATGCACCATTGGTCATGAAACTTGACATGCACTATCTCTTAAGCACTATAGACATGTAGGAACAAATGACATGACAACCCAAGTCCCAATGCCCCTATAGTAGGCTTGAGTAATTTCCAGTTAGAAACTTGAAACTTCGAATTCTCAAGACTTTGTCAATTACTCAAATGGAGCAAACGTGCACCATTGTTCATGAAACTTACTTTGTCAATTACTCAAATGGAGCAAACGTGCACCATTGTTCATGAAACTTGACACATGCATTCTTTTGGCACTAATGACTTGTAAGAATAAATGGTACGATAATTCGAGTCATAGTGAGCCCGTAATACATCATTTTTTAACTTTAAGTTTAATTTTGAGACTAATTGTTTGTTTTATATATTTTTAGGTTTGAAATACAGTCTCTACTTCCAAGCGAAAAGATTTTTTTCTTTTCATATTTTGCAATTTTTGTTATAATATTTTAAATATTTCAAAATCTATTTCAATTTTTGTCGGAACATCCACTTTTTAAAAATTTTTTAATATTAAATATATTTTTGCGTCTCGATTGTGTGATAATATTAATTTTTTTAATTAGATTTATGAATGTGATCACTGAAATTAATTTTTATTTATATAGGGATTTTAATAAAAGAAAATTGAAAACTAAAAGAAGCATAGGTGACTGCCATTTTGCTTTTGGCGAAGGCACCTAATTTTTTTCTTCTAGCAACACTTTTAGTCATTATTTTTTAGTTTTTATTGACCAATTTTGGTAGTTGTCAAAATTTCTACCCAATTTTCAACAACTCAGTTTTTGTTGTCATTTTTAACCGTTGACAAAGTGTAACGACTGCCGCATAGCAATCGCTAAAAATATTAGACACCTGCTTATTGACTATTATCAAAAGCGATCACTAAGTAGTCATCAAAAACCTTTGGCTGCGCCTTTTTAATTTTTGGCGATGACTTTTGGTGGTCACTAAAAATCTTATTTCTAGTAGTGTAGGTGATTTAGGCACAAGTCTTTCATGTACTGAAGACTACCCTAAGAATTATATAGCATTCATGCCATGTGCATCTGTTGGTGGAATTGCTCCAACAAATTTTTATAAGTCTTGTTCTGAGAGTGTAGGCGAAGAAGATGCGGCAAACAAAAT
Source organism: Sideroxylon spinosum (assembly GCA_003260245.2). Lineage (NCBI taxonomy): Eukaryota > Viridiplantae > Streptophyta > Magnoliopsida > Ericales > Sapotaceae > Sideroxylon > Sideroxylon spinosum. The sequence continues at coordinate 9,341 of QLOD02168992.1, forward strand.
AGATGTTGAAGAGGTATAGGCTCAGCTATTTAAAGATCGCTGCACACTTCATAAGGAGAATGAGAACCTTTTAGTGAAGAATAAAGTTTTGAAAAGAAAGAGAAATTTTGAAAGTCTCTCTAGAGGAACTTCAAGGAAAGTTTGAAAGTCTTGAAATAGGCAAGAAAGCTCAGGTTAACTTAGTAATTATTTTCACGAAAAAATTAGATTAGAAAGATGAGGAATTTAAGGATGCCTAAACAAAGCTTCAAATTGTGCATTCCTAAATGAACACAGGATCTTCCCATCTTGATGATATTATTGGATTAAAAGAAGCATAAGTGACAAGCAAGCACTTGGCTACGCATTCTTAATCCTATTTTAAATTTGTACATATTTGCCATCATTAAGAAATTAAGGGTCACGTTAGACCCAATTGTCACAAATTGTAGGGGTTGCCCCTATCATGTGTTGACATTAGGAATATTATTAGACCTAATTTTCAAATAACGAATAGGTACAGCCCATTAAAGTCAAAACAATATGCTAATGAGGAAAAATAAAAAACAAATTCAAAACTCGTTAGACCTAAAACCCACAAACCATAAGATGCAAATTATGTTTTCCAAAAATAAAGGCTATTTGGATTAGGAAGAGTGACTTGTACATCATTGGATGAGTCTTGATTTGTGGAGGCAAATGTTTTCATAGACAAGGCTTTAATTTGTATCATTTTTGTATTTCATCCTAATTCTATGACTATTGAAAATTTTTTAATTTAATTTTTACTTAATTATTTTATTTTGCAAAATAAAAATAAATTTGTTTGAGGTGTAATGTTATTTTTTACGATGTTCATGTGAGGCCAATTACTTCATACGCATTCCAAAAATATTGGATGAAATTTGTTGACCCACATAATTGCCATGATTTAACTTCTCAAATTAACTCAAAATTTATGTTATTTAGTTCTTTTTCATGATTGTGGTGTGCCATTGTAATTGGATGAAATTTAGTTTATCATCTAGGATATTCATAGTATTTAATTGAGTTTACTTAATTATTATTATTATTATTTTGAACTATTTGTTGCTCTTGAGATCATTGAAGTAGAATTACTTAGAAAGAACTACCTGTGAAACAGAGTGTAACCATCCTACTTATATGTCATTTATCAAAACAACCACCATATGAGTTAATACAATAAAGGAAAAGAAAAAAGCTACCTATCTATAAATCTGTGAAAGTCACAAAGCCAAATAGAACATAAGTCTAAAAGAAAAATATTGTCAAAGCTTGGTGAAAATAAAAATAGAAATGGAAATTTTTAAGTAAAGTTGAAAATTGAGAATTGAGATATAAGTTGAAAACTGTTAAATTTTAAATATTCTCTCAATTCAATTCATAATCTAATAAAAGTTTTTAGTTGAACTTCTTGCGTGTATGTGGAAAACATTGTCCATGTTGCACTTGAACTTTAATTCACACATATCACTTGCATTTTATGAGAAAATGGATATAGAGAAATAAATAATAATTTACGAGTTTATTTATTTAATAGATAATAAATATCACATCAGATTTCACATTAATGAAATAATCAACATGTAAAAAAATGTATTAAATATCGGTCACCTAATTTTGCACTAACTTAATAAAAATAAAATTGTTAATATATAAAATGTGCATTAAATATATTCTAACATTAATATCGTTTACTCTAACATTATCACCACCCTAACAAAAATACATTTTTACTATAGGATTATGTGATGGGTGGCGATAATGTTGAACTAAAATTGCTAATACCAGTGCTCATATAATTCTTTTTTTTTAACTATTTAGAAAATTATCCTCATCTCCTATTTCAGATTCTCTCTCCGTTATTGATTTTGCTCATATTTATATATTTATATATCTCTCTTTCTCTCTATTTAATTAAGACTCTCTCTTTATCTGAAAGACTCATTTAGTTCATGTCTAATTCATCAATCAAAAGTTTGCTCACTTAAAGCCCACATAATTTATAAACTTTTTTTTTTACTATTTATCTCATATTTTTTCACAACTTAGATAATTAAAATTAAGTAAACAAAATTAAAATATCCAATAAATAACCTAACAAATAAGAAAATAATTATTATTTAACATTTATGTGTTGTATATTTAATTTTACTTTTATATTTTAAATATTTTATAATATGTAAATGTAATTTTAATACAGCAAATCGAAAAAATAATAGATTTATTATTGAACTAGAGAGATGTTCTTTAACGAGGGAGAAAGATGAAACAACAAGTATGACAGAGAGAGACTAATTAAAAAAGAGTTAAAAATGAAATGATAAGGTTAAAAGAAATTAAAAATAAAGAGAAAATCGACGTTTTGTAAATTAAGAGATAGAGAGTAATTTTTGTCAATGATTATAAAGAGTATCAAATGATTGAGAGAAATTAAAAAAATATAAAGAGAATCTAGATTTTGGAGAATAAGAGATAAGGTAATTTTATGAATAACTGCAAAGAATTTAATGAGTTTTAGGCATTAATAATTTTAATTCTAACGCGGAGGATATTTGGTTGACTAAAATTAATCATAATTCATCAAATTTTTCATCCAATCAAATTTCGTGACGTATAATTTTTACATTAAAATTTATATTTTATTGTATTTCTTGTCTAACCAAACACCATATTACCGCTACTTTTAAAAGTGATAACACATATTGGTTAGAATGTCTGGAAGAGTTAATGCCGGTTTTCTTTAGGTAGACATGAAGTGTATCTACTATACCTTGCTTATGTCTCTATCCCTTGTAGCCGCCTCCCTCCCCCACTCTCTCTGTGTGTTTATAT
>QLOD02169001.1:0-10010 GCA_003260245.2 Sideroxylon spinosum
AAAACACTTTCTTGTCTTTTTAAGCTATAAATCCACCCAAGAAATCTCAAATTAAGGTTAATGATTGTACTTTTAAGAGTACAATCAGTATGACTTGAATTGTGCATTCTTGAATGGGATAAGACCAACTACCTTATAGTGAGGAGCATTTAGGTTTTTTTCCCAAACGAACATACATGTAGGCTAGGATTCCGCTGTTACTAAAGCATACTTCCTCAACCGATTTAGTACGTTCGACGATGTTATGCTTGAAGTGATGGACAAGAGCTAGATTGACTTGCCGGATAGGTTATCCTCTAGATATGTCCAAGGGATTGATGACTTCATTGCATACACCTACCAGTTGATTGCCCAGTAATCGATCAATTGCTCCATGTAGAAAGTGCATCAATCGATATTATTTCACCCGGGATTTGGTCAAGGACCATTTATTGAGACACATGTTCTTAAAGACTTGTAAGAATTAGACAAAGCATGGCGAGGCTTATGCTTTGTTGTGAACGAATGAGGAAAGACTGAATCTATATGATGATGTGATGCCTTGTGAGCAGATGATGGAAATGATACAGGATATTATGGCTGGGATGCCCACCGCAGAACCAAGTACGACGGCAGATCATGAGGGTACGAGTGATCCGAGGTCAAGTGCCAATGAAGATGCATTGAGGTTTTTCAGAATTTTAGATGACGCAAACACCAAGTTGTATCCTGGATGCCATAATTATTGTCAACTGTCTTTCATAGTTGAGCTATTGCAAGTGAAAATTCTGAACCAGTGGACCAATAGCTCATTCAATATGTTACTAGAATTGTTGAGAAAGGTATTACCAGAGGGTCCAAATGTCTGTGAGTCCTACTATCAAGCTTGTAAATTGACAGAAGATTTAGGCTTCACGTATGAGACATGGGATGCATGCTGGAATAGTTATATGTTGTGCCAAAATGAGCATGTAACCCTTGACAAATGCCTTATATGTGAGAGTTTTAGATGGAAGCAAGGCATTACAGGCTAGATAACCAACGACTACTAGAGGAAGGGTGTGAAACCAGTCGTTGCGAAGCAGGTCCAATACTTTCCTCTAAAGCCAAGGTTGAAGAAGTTGTTTACATCATCAAAGACAGCGAACCTGATGAGATGGCATTCAGAGAATAGTCATAGCAACGGAAAAATGATGCATCCGTGTGATTCCCCAGCGTGGAAAGATTTTGATCAGTGACATTTGGACTTCGCCTCAGACAGTCAAAATGTCCGGGTCGGTCTGGCTGCTGATGGAATGAATCCTTTTGGAGTGATGAATATATCACACAGTACATGGTCGGTTGTTTTTGTTCCTTATAACCTTCTGCCGTGGCTGTGCATAAAAAACAACCGTATCTAATTCTTTCCACCTTTATTGATGGGCCGAAAGGGCCGGGAGATAAGATCGATGTGTACCTGCAACCGTTGATAGAAGAGTTGCAAGAATTGTGGACTGCCGGTGTGATGACTTATGATGCTTCATCCAATGAAATGGTCAATCTTCGTGCAGGGTTGTTGTCGACGATTAATGATTTTCCAGCATATGCCAACTTATATGGCTGGAGTACAAAGGGGAAATTCGCTTGTCCTCCCTGTAATAAAGGCACACATGCACGGTGGTTACGTCATGGTAAGAAGTTTGGTTACATGGGGTACAGAAGATTCTTACCCAGCACACATCGGTTCAGAAGGAACAGAATTACCTTCGATGGGAACCGTGAATTTGGTTCGACCCCGAATAGATTATCTGGTAATGAATTGTTGAGCCAGCTTGAGATAGAGGGCATAGTAACTGTCTACAAGAAAGCCGCTACCTAGATCAACTAAGCCTAGCACCCGTAGCTGGAAAAAAAAGTATATTTTTTGAGCTACCCTATTGGAAGGACAACTTGGTTATGCATAACTTAGACGTCATGCACATTGAAAAGAATGTGTGTGACAACCTACTTTGGATGATATTGGGTGACAAACTCAAATCGAAAGATACCACCAATGCTAAGTGTGATTTGGAGGATATGGGTTTACGGTAACGCTTACATTTGCAGTTGAGAGAAAGAAATAAGGCATATGTACCCCAGCAAAATTCACAATGAGCAGTGACGAGAAGGCGTTGTTCTTAAGCATCCTCCAAAGTGTCAGGGTGCCTGATGGGTATTGTTCCAATATTTTGAGACGGGTGAACATACAAGAGAGGACTCTATCAGGTTTAAAGAGCTATGATGGTCATATCCTTATGCAGCAATTGATCTCTATTGCCATTCGTCAATGCTTGCTAAAGAAGGTTGTCGAACCATCATTGAGCTTAGTAACTTTTTTAGACAATTATGTTCAAAAGTATACTGTCCAACCGAAATATAGAATCTGAATGATCGAATTACGCTGATACTTTATCATCTTGAGACAATATTTCCACCTGTTTTTTTTTGATGTAATGGTGCACCTCACAGAACATTTAGCCGATGAAGTTATGTTGTGCGGGCCTGTTCAATTTTGATGGATGTACCTAATTGAAACGTATCTCAAGACCTTAAAAACGTATGTTCGCAACAAGGCTCATCCAGAAACTTCAATGGCTAGAGGGTATGACGCACACGTATCTCAATTGTATTTTTTTCAGTTTACCAATATTAAGCATGAATGAAAATTTGATCACCGTTCTGTTTTAATAGGAAACACTTGACTGAAGTAAGATAGCAGTTGCCTTGTGCGGCCGAGTATGTTATATATACTAGACATTTCAATTCATTTCACGTCTGGTTTAAAGAGCATGTAAGGGCCACGTCCTTTTTAGTAAATGTTAGAGGTTTATACACGTGTCCTAGTTATTTATATTCTTACTTTAAATAAACTTCTAATCAGGTGCACCACATGCAAATGTTTGGTGAAACTTTCCCCGTAGAAATCAATGCTCTGTCAAACGGTCCATTTATAGTGGCACGTTGTTACAAAGCGTGCGACATTAAAGGGTTCTGGTTTCGTACGAAAAAGTTAGACGATAGATGGGTAACACAAACTATGGGGTAGCTCTCAACACTAATACCCTAAGTTTTTCAAGCCGGCAGGACAGTAATGCACAGATTGGCGTTGTGTTCTATTACGAGATGCTTGTAGATGTAATTGAGATTAGATACACCAACGAATTCAAAACTATGTTGTTTAAGTGTGATTGGGTAGATTCTAGGCATAGTGTTAAAATTGATGATTATAAATTCACATTGGTCAACTTTAACAACCTGATGTACAAAGAGGATTGGATCAGCAATGAACCATACATTTTAGCATCCCAAGCTGAACAAGTTTACTTCATGGTGGATCCGACCGATCTAAACTGGCACGTTGTAGTAAACATGTCATGAAGGGGGTTTTTTGAAGTTGACTGTAACAATCCAGAGGTGGAGGGATACCCACGACAAGATCTAAGGGACAGTGTCATCCCGGCTCGTGAACAGGATGCAAGTTGGTTTATAAATACTCTTGAAGGAGATACAGTTGACGTTTGAGGTCCATGACATTATCGGGTAGGGATGTTATGTATTTTTTTCGTACAAGTGTTTGAACTATATCTGTGATTAATATATAAGATGAACACCGATAGTTAATTATTTTTTTCTAATGTTGAAATGTTTACACTTTATAGATTTGGTAAATGGCTTAGGGTATGAGGCGAGGTCGTCCGTTTACCATGCGTGAGGCACTCCGTCGTGGCTGGTCACATGTCTGGGTTGACGATACAGCTAGTGTGGATCTCAATGGCCAGCCTGATGTCACTCAACCTCCCCAAAACATGCATACAGATTTCGACTTCGATCCCAACCTATACCCGATACCACTCAGCCCAGCACTATATTTACGTCTTTCTTCATCCACAGACCCCACGGCCACCAGTCTCTGCACCTTTGGTGGCACCCAGTTTTTCCCCATTACACTCATCTTGCTCACTTCTCCAGTCGCCCACCATTGATACTGCCTGACCTAGGTCTCCTAGTGAGCCATCCAGTGCACCCCGGGACTGTAGACACATCCCCAGCCGAGGGTGGTAGGGTGCATCGTTGTCTTGATGGCAACGAGCTCATCCGACTCCCTTGACGTCTACCCCCAGGCTACTCAGCCACCCCCATATCTGCCCATCTACTCCAGTTGCCTCTCGAGCTACGAGGGGGTCCACTACGCCCTTATAGGGTTGGGGTAGTGGCCAGCCTCTTCAGGTTGAGTTCAGTAGCTACCATCATCCCGTAGGGAAGCTCGACGGCCGGCTAATTAGGCAGCTCGGTGTGATGGTTCGTGATGGCCACCTCGTGCCATTGTCCACCATGGATTAGGCAGCTGTGCCTATTGAGACGTTAAACTGCATATGGCAGGAGATTATTGTGAGAGACGCTAACATATTTCTTTTTAAATGATCCTTATGTAGTATTGTAACTGATTTATAAGATTTATTTTGTGATTAGGATAATGTAGCTGACTGTCCTCCAGATTTTTGGCCTCTCTGTATGGCCAAATGTCGAAAGATATGGAAGGACCACAAATGCATCGTGAAGAGGAAATATTTCATGCCTATTGTGGGATCCAGAGACATCCTACAGCGATGTCCTCCTTGCGTGGTACTGGAGCAGTGGCCGAACCTCGTAGCGTATTGGTCGAGCGACTCAGCCTAGGTATAAGTTAATAACAATGTAGAATTTATTAAATATGTCTTTCTTATGCTTATAAATCTGTCTAAGTACTTTCGTTATTTTTAACGCAGGCTAAAGCGGCAACAAACTCGGCTTGCATGGGGGCGCCTCACACGAGTGGGGGAAGGCACATCCAGGATATTTTCCACGAGGTATACCATTGTGTAGCAGTTAATTGTAACTTATTTTTTTCATCCCGTATTACTAAGGTGAAATATTTTATTTCTTAGCAAATGACCATTGACATTTTATGCAGATGCGAGTAGAGGGGATTCCCATTGATCGAGTTATCATGTTTAAGAGGATACGTAACCCAGTAGATTCAGGCATATCTTGCGGAACCACCAGAGGCACAGCTTCTCTATCCCGAGGTCCGGGATAGGGTGTATACTGAGGTCGTTAGTCAGGATGGACATGGCTATACACACAGCGTAGGCTCTGGTAAACCCTGGTCTATGATTCGGGTGGTGACAGTAGAAGCATCTGGTGTGGTGTCGCAGAGATGAACCGAGGCATAGAACAAGCGGCTCTTAGCTGAGCGTTTGGCCACATTCCGATCGATCATGCGCGAGCATTTTTACGCCGAGATTCAAGATGAGCTTCGAGTTGAGCTCCAGGATGAGATCCAGGCAGAGATTTGTGCTACTCTTCAGGCTGAGGTCCAGAATGAGATTCGAGCTAAGGTTTGAGCAGAGGTCATAGAGGAGGTACGTGCTGAGATGGAGCCTCGTATTACGGATCTACGGGTTCAGTTGTGGGCTGAGATTCGTGCTACTCGACACCGAGCACAGGTATGATTACATTATTTTTGTGGGTGCAATCGAAAATTTGGTTATATTCTCTATGCAATAATGTAGAACACAATAAACGGGGTATAATTGTAGGATGGAGATGATGACATCGAGTGTGCATCTGGGACATAGATACAGTCATTATGAGGTAACCAGGTATTTATCAACATTTAAATTTCATAACTACATATAGTTTAGGATATGGAGTTGACACGCCAAGCTTGGAATGCCCGTACTTCACATGTAGTGACTCTAGACCATTTAGAAACCATAGGAATGAACTGGGCTTCAATCCAAGTTACGGATGGCCATAAATGCCTCTGCATAGGTTTGAGTTGAGACACAAGGCTTAAAAATAATGTTAACTTAGGATTTCAAAGATTAGACCAAGCAAACGAGGTCCTTTGTGAACCACACTTCGTGTGTAGTGAGTCTAGACTATTTAGAAACTACAGGAGCAAACAGGCCTTGAATCCAAGTTACAGATGGCCATACATTCCTTTGTTTTGTTTTGAGTTGACATATAAGGCTTAGACCACCCGTTCTTGGGATTCAATTGCTTAGATCGAGAAAAATGGGGTCCGGTGTGAACAAAACATCACATGTAGTGACTTTGGACCATTTTGAAACCGTAGGAATGAATGGGGCTTCAATCCGAGTTACGGATGGCCATAAATGTCTCCGGGTAGGTTTGAGTTGACACACAAGCCTTAGATATATTGTTAACTTAGGAATTCATTGATTAAACCAAGCAAAGGGGTTTCTTTGCGAACAACAGTTCGTGTAGTGAGTTTAGACTATTTAGAAATTGCAGGAGTAAATGGGCCTTGAATCCAAGTTACAGATGGCCATACATTACCTTGTTTTGTTTTGAGTTGACACATAAGGCTTAGCCAACCCGTTTTTAGGATTCAATTGCTCAGATCAAGCAAACGGGGTCCGGTGGGAACAAAACTTCACATGTAGTGACTCTAAACCATTCTGAAATTATAGGAATGAATGGGGCTTCAATTTGAGTTACGAATGGCCATAAATGCCTCCAGGTAGGTTTGCGTTGACACATAAGACATAGCCCACTCGTTCTTAGGATTCAACAGCTCAAATCAAGCGAACGAGGTTCGGTGTGAACGAAACATCACATGTAGTGACTCTAGACCATTTTCAAACTGTAGGAATGAACGGGGCTTCCATACGAGTTACAGATGGCCATAAAGGCCTCCTGGTAGGTTTGAGTTGACACACAAGGCTTAGCCCACCCGTTCTTCGGATTCAACTGCTCAAATCGAGCAAACGGGGTTTGGTGTAACTGAAACTTCATATGTAGTGACTGTAGACTGTTCCAAAATTATAGAAATAAACGGAGCTTTAATCTTAGTTATGGATGGCCATAATGCCTCCGGGTAGGTTCGAGTTGACACATAACGCTTAGCCCACCCGTTCTTAGGATTCAATTGCTCAGATCGAGCAAAACGGGGTCCGGTGTGAACGAAAAATCCCATTTAGTGACTCTAAAAGATTTAGAAATTATAGGAATGAATGGGGCTTCAATTTGAGTTAAGAATGGCCATAAATGCCTACCAGTAGGTTTGCATTGACACAAAAGGCATAGCCCACTCGTTCTTAGGATTCAACTGCTCAGATCGAGCAAACGGAGTTCGGTGTGAACGAAACTTCACATGTAGTGACTCTAGACCATTTTGAAACTATAGGAATGAGCAGGCCTTCAATCTGAGTTACAGATGGCCATAAATGGCTCCAGGTGGGTTTGAGTTGACACAAAAGGCTTAGCCCACCCGTTCTTAAGATTCAACTGCTCAAATCGAGCAAACGGGGTCAAGTGCGAATGAAACATCACATGTAGTGACTCTAGACCATTTTAAAATGGTAGGAATAAACCAAGCTTCAATATGAGTTACAAATGGCCATAAATGCCTCCGGGTAGGTTTGAGTTAACACAATGCTTAGCCCACTCGTTCTTACGATTCAACTGCTCAGATCGAGCAAACGGGGTCCAGTGTGGATGAAACTTCATATGTAGTGACTCTAGACCATTTAGAAACTATAGGAATAAATGAGGCTTCAATCCGAGTTACGGATGGCCATAAATTTCTCGGGGTAGGTTTGAGTTGATACATAAGGCTTAGAAATAATTTTAACTTAGTATTTCACAGATTAAACCAAGCAAACGGGGTCCCTTGCAAACCACACTTTGTGTGTAATGAGTATAGACTAGTTAGAAACGAGAGGAGTGAATGGTCCTTGAATCCAAGTTACGGATGGCCGTACATTCCTTGTTTGGTTTTGAGTTGACACTGAAGGCTTAGCCCACCCGTTCTTAGGATTCAACTGATTAGATCGAACAAACGGAGTCTGGTGTGAATGAAACTTCACATGTAGTGACTCTAGACCATTTCAAAACTATAGGAATAAATCAAACTTCAATCCGCGTTACGGAAGGCCATAAAGGCCTCTGGGTAGGTTTGAGTTGACACATAACGTTTAGCCTACCCGTTCTTAGGATTCAACTACTTAGATCGAGCAAACGGGGTCCGGTGTGAATGAAACTTCACATGTAGTGACTTTAGACCACATAAAAACTATAGGAATAAATGGGGCTTCAATGCAAGTTACGGATGGCCATAAATGCCTGGGGATAGGTTTTAGTTGATACATAAGGCTTAGAAATAATGTTAACTTAGTATTTCACTGATAAACCAAGCAAACGACGTCCTTTGCAAACCTCACCTTATGTTTAGTGAGTATAGACAATTCAAAAACTGTAGGCGTGAACGGCCCTGGAATCCAAGTTACGGATGGCCATACATTCCTTTGTTTTGTTTTGAGTTGACACTTAAGGCGTAGCCCACCCGTTCTTAGGATTCAACTGCTCAGATCAGGTAAATGGGATCCGGCGCGAATGAAACTTCACATGTAGTGACTCTAGACCATTTCAAAACAGTAGGAATAAACTGAACTTCAATCTGAGTTTTGGATGGCTATAAATGCCTCCGGGTAGGTTTGAGTTTACACATGACGCTCAGCCCACTCGTTCTTAGGATTCAGCTGCTCAGATCAAGCAAATCGGGTCTGGTGTGAACGAAACTTCACATATAGTAACTCTAAACCATTTAGAAAAAAATTAGGAATGAGTGGGGCTTCAATCCGAGTTACGAATGGCCATAAATGTCTTCTGGTAGGTGTGCATTGACACATAAGGCAAAGTCCACTTGTTCTTAGGATTCAACTGCTTAGATCGAGCAAACCGGGTTCGGTGTGAATTTCACATGTAGTGAATCTAGACCATTTTCAAACTATAGGAATGAACGGGGCTTCAATCTGAGTTACGAATGGCCATAAATGCCTCCGGGTGGGTCTGAGTTAACACATAAGGCTTAGCCCATCCGTTCTTAGGATTCAACTGCTCAGATCAAGCAAACGGGGTCCGGTGTGAATGAAACTTCAAATGTAGTGACTCTAGACCATTTAAAAACTGTAGGAATAAACCGAGCTTCAATCAGAGTTACCGATGGCCATAAATTCTTCTGGGTAGGTTTGAGTTGACACATAACACTTAGCATACCCGTTCTTAGGATTCAACTGCTCGATTATAGTGACTCTAGAACATTTAGAAACTATAGGAATAAATGGGGAGTCAATTATAGTTACGGATCACCATAAATGCCTACGGGTAGGTTTTAGTTGACATAAAAAGCTTAAAAATAATGTTAACTTAGTATTTAACGGATTAAACCAAGCAAACGGGGTCTTTTGCGAACCGCACTTTGTGTGTAGTAAGTATAGACTATTTAGAAACTATAAGAGTGAACGGCCCTTGAATCCAAGTTACGGATGGCTATACATTCATTTGTTTTGTTTTGAGTTGACACTTAAGGCATAGCCCACCCGTTCTTAGGATTCAACTGCTTAGATCGAGCAAACGGGGTTTGGTGTGAACGAAACTTCATATGTAGTGACTCTAGACCATTTAGAAACCGTAGGAATGAATGAGGCTTCAATCCAAGTTACAGATGGCCATAAATGCCTCCGGGTAGGTTTGAGTTGACACACAAGGCTTAGAAATAATGTTAACTTACGATTTCACTGATTAAACTAAGAAAATGGTGCCCTTCGCGAGCCACACTTCGTACATAGTTAGTATAGACTATTTAGAAATTGTAGGAGTGAATGGATCTTGAATCCATGTTACGGATGGCCATATATTCCTTTATTTTTTTTTGAGTTGACACATAAGGCTTAGCCCACCCGTTTTTAGGATTCAACTGCTCAGATCGAGTAAACGGAGTCCAGTGCAAACGAAACTTCACATGTAGTGACCCTAAACCATTTAGAAATTGTCGGAATAAACATGGCTAAATCCGAGTTACGAATGGCCATAAATGGCTCTGGGTAGGTTTGCGTTGACACATAAGGCGTAGCCCACTCGTTCTTAGGATTCAACTGCTCAGATCGAGCAAACGGGGTTCGGTGTGAATGAAACTTCACATGTAGTGACTCTAGACCATTTCA
>QLOD02169038.1:0-12172 GCA_003260245.2 Sideroxylon spinosum
CATTAAGATCCAATTCTGAGGATACTAATGATTCTGACTGACTTTTGGGAGGAGTCCCACACATCTAGATGAAAGGTTTAAAAAGTATCAGGAGCAGTAAGCGTTTTTCAAATTGATGGCCATAACTTTAAAATGGCACATTCTCATATCATTGTAGGATTCTGTATCCTTGACATGTCATCCACTGAAATGTAAAATTAGAATAGATGGCCCCCTACACAAAAAGCTAGTTTTGCCTAGTTTTTGTCGGGCTTCACATCATGAAATCAACATGAATGTTGGGTTATGTATATATGTTACATATACATATATGTATGTATGTATTTTGGTTAATCTGTTGAGTGAAGATTAAGTGTGTTTAGCAATAAAATATACCATCGGGCGTGTTCACCATTTCCACTGAAAAGAAGGAACTTAAACTTGCAGATGAAAAAGAAATCAGAAGAATGGGTCAAAGAGGGTCCCTGACCACAATCCCTCCGATAGTAAAGTCAGAATAGACTTAAGAGAATAAGAAAACAAATTGATAACACTTGTGGACAATAGTGAACGTACTTGAATATTGTACTAAGTGTTCTATTTATATTATGATAATTAGAATAAATAAATGTCAAAATAATTAGGAAAATCATCATTATTTTCCCACTACAGTAATCGTCACTATAACAGTATGCTTTTTAATAAATGTCCATCACGTAACATTTAATGCCCATTGTGTAGCATTGAATGCGCGTGTGGTAAGTCAAAGAAATGGGTGTGATGGAACCTCTAGGAAATGTCTTAATGTTCCATCTCTCTGCCTCTTATGTGGCTGGGAGCTAACTGAATACAACTAAATAGTAATAAATGAACTAAATTTATTACCAAATAGCATTTATGGTCAAGATCGAGTAAATATGATTACTCAAGGAAATAGGACCCACCTTAGGTGTCTCTCCTGGTTGGGAGAGTTATTCCGGAGCACACTTATGTTTAAGCATTGTGCTCGGGGATCTTGTCACGTTTCTCTTATATTTTTTGTACCAACATTATGTCTCCACTCTCTTCGGGATAAGCCATTACCCGAGTAGAATAAAAGGAACAATAAACACAGCTAGCTCTACTTACAAAAAACCCTTTTGTATATCTTTTTTGTATTCTTACTTTTAAGGCATTATCTTATGATTGGTTGCTTTTTCACCCTTTTATAATGCATGAGAAACTTTTAGACTCCTGGCATGTGCAATCCGTGATTTCGTCTCCAAACCGTAAAGAGCTGCCTACCATTCGTCTTATTAATGTCAATTCGAACGGCAACATTGAATGTATTTTTGCCGTCCGTCCTTTTCTTTTTCGACTTTTCATATATTTATATATACACATATTTACACTCGAATTCTGCCATTATTAACTTCTTCCGAAGCTTATTCTTTCTAAATTTCTCTGCAACCTTGTGATTTTAAGTTCTTTTTTGTGAATTTTCCTCTGATTTTCAAATTTTTTTTTGGTGAGTACCGAGAAAAACTTTTCAATCTTCATTCTATCTTTCTAATTTTCATTTCGTTTGAGAAAGGAAAATGGGTAGATTAACGGATGAAACGAAAGCCAATAAAAGGGTTAAGGCCTTCAAATAAAGATACAACATCTCAGCCAACGTAGAAATAAAGATTAGGAACAAAAGAGAACGTGAGAAGGGATTTTTCCTATTGTGGCAATAATCGAAGGAGGTCTCAGATTCCAAGTCTCCTTTTTTCTTCACCATGTTTGCCATAGGATTAACCTCTCCTCTAGGTGTGTTACCTATAACTTTTATAGGATAGTTAACGGAGTAAACCAAAAAAACCCTAGGTATGGGTTTCATATCTCCGTCTCAGACCTACTGTTCTATTACAATCTTCAGAAGATTAGGAGAAAAGCCAGTAAATGGTACCTTAAATCTCAAGCTGAGAAAATCCTTATCCATATACTCCCTGACAATATCAAAGGGTTAGAAGACGACTGGTGTGTTGTCTCGGGTTACTGGATGTATAGGCCTGAGGAAGATCCATTTCCCCCAATTACTGTAACAACAACGGGACCAGGTCAAGTAGTGTTATTTATTTTTCTTTTAGTTTTTACAAATATGCTTACTTCTTAGTTTTTCGAATAGTACTTGTTTATTCTCCTTTATTCTTGTATGCAGACAAACGCAAGAGGAAATCTTGGGCCCGTGAAAGTTAAGCTGACCTACCTCACATTGAAAAAGTACTACAATTCCTCCGCGAGCCTGATACGTTCCCGTTTGCGAGGTTGGGTCCCATCCTCTTTAACTTTCAACCCACCTACTGCTCTTTTATCTCCACTCCTCAAGGCTTTGACATATTTACAACAGCTAGTATGCTTCACAAATGGTTTGACTAAAAGCCAGAGAGAAAGTTGGAGTTCTATTATACTCATCACTCTGCTTGGCGTCTAGCCCTAAACGTTACCATTCCAGTCGAGGAAGAAGATCCTTCAAGTCCAGTCGCCCTTCACCGAACAGTTGTGGATCCTTATATCCATGAGTTGGAGATTGAAGAAGAAGAATAAACAACTTTCACCTCCATCTCGACCTCCACAGAGGAAATGACACCAAGGAAAGATATTAAAAAGGCATCCGAGGATAATGTGAAGAGAAGGAAAGCCCAGGAGATAAATACAACCGAGCTGGGAAATAAAGTAAAAGAGAAAAACATTGAGAAAAATAAAAAGAAAAAAATGGGTAACAATAAAAGAGCCAGCTGATGTTCTTAGGAAGATCTCCCGAGCAGCTGAGGAGGATCCGAAAGCAAAAAAAGAAGCAAAAGTTGACCAATCACTTGACATTGTGGTTCTGGATCCTCTGGTTTCGGTTAAGGTGCCCCCAACTACTTCAAGCAACATTGCAAATGCTTTTGACCTCCTCCTTCATAACAAACAAGTACCGCTCCAGCCGATAAAGGGAGTTCAAGGTTGGTTCCTTTAGAAATTGTCTTTCTAAGGAATCTAATCCGAGATTCTCCTTCTGTCATCTCTTAAAATTCTAATTCCAAGCCTTGAGTTCCTAACCGGGTGCCTCTTCACTATTCAAGACTCAGTTTTCAACCATTCAAAATACTATCTTAGGGGTGTTCTTTCTTTTTGTAATGTACAAAACATAAGGAAGAACCACATAGAAGATCTTCAGACTTCATTCATGAAGAACTTGATCATGGTAAGCTTTTCTCATTTTGATTTTTACACAAATTTATCTCTAAATTGTAGTGCTTTTTGACTAATTCTTCTGTTTTGTTGCAATCAAACTTTTACTCTATGGAACTGATCACTAGGAGTCATGGTCTGCATAAAAAAGCTGACATGGATGATGCTTATATCAAAGTCCTGAAGAAAAGGGTCGAAAATCTTGAGGGAGAAAAAAATGAATTAAGACAGCAAGTTGAGGCGGCTGACTTAAAAATCAAAGCCGCTGAGGAAAAGGCTGAAGCCAATGAAAGAAAAATGAACGTGATATTAAAACATTTGGCTTCCAAAGACTATATGCTAATAGAAAAAAGTGGCCAGCTCACGGCTTCCAATATGGAGTTATTTTTATCTAGAGCTGAGCAAGAATAGATGGCTGAGGAGCTTTTGAAGTTCAAATTGAAACTTTCCAGTCTGAAAGGAGAAAACACTAGTATGAAGGTTAAACTGAAAAGCAAAGACAAAGCCCTCGAGCGGAAAAACAAAAATTTGAAGATTTTCGAGGAAGAAGTTACAGTGGACCATGAAGCAAAATTCAATGATTTCGTCAAATAGATAGAAATTACTAGGAACACATACTTCCTTAATGGCTAGGAGGATGTAGTGAAGAGGATGTTCGTGGATGGCACATCTGAGACGTATAGAAACATCCCATTCCCCAATCTAGATTATGCCATCCCTAAATTTAGTTTCCAGTGCTCCCCGAAGACCTCATTCATTGAATCTTGGGAATCTGAAAGTGCTAAAAAAGATGGGGCGGAGGTTAAAAGTGTAACCAAGGAAAAAGATGTCCCATTTCCTCAGCTTCAGCCCCAGAGAAGGTCCCTAAGGACATTCCTGCTCAAAGCCCAATTAAGCTTCTTACTGAAGTTACCAAATCCGTCGCAGCTGAGCTTAGCAAGGATGAGTCTAAAGGAGATGAACAGAATTAGGCCTTAAGTTGTTATTGATTTTCTCTCTTTATGTATGCAATACTTTCATATGTAAAGATAACTTTTTAATATTAATGAAAAGTTGATTTGGAATTCCTTAAGTACCAAACTTGATCTACTTTTATGCTATCCCTTTGATGATATTTACACCAAGGAGTTTCACTAACTTAGATTGAAATCATATTATCTTAGTCTTGTGATTATGTACCCAACATCCAGATACTGGGTTTTCCTTTTTCAGCAAACTCTTTTACTTAACTTAGTGAAGTGATAATTGAAACTTCACCAGAACTTAGAAAAGTAAGAGTGATAAAAAAATTGGTTAAATAACCTATACTTAGACAATTTGTCATAACCTGCTTGCTTTTAACAAGAAATGAGAATTTTTCTTAACAAACCTCTGAACATATGTTAAGGTGCCTTTGCATTTGCTTATACCTTGCTAATTAGGTATCATCGACCAAGATTTATGTGGACGAGATAATTTGTAAACTTCCCATTGATGTATATAATTGTCTAATTATCATGAAATAGAACAGTTTATACTAAATCGTATTTGTCGAGGTTTATGATGAGAAGGTTTAAAACCTTTTATATGAATTGAAAATAGCTTGCTTGTTAAAATAACACCAATTTGTAATGTAATTAGCTTTTTAGTGTAAACCACTAGGGTGCCTAGTGGTATATTTTTTTTTCTGGTTTGACCAATAGGGTAACCTAATGGGAGTTATTTTTGCTAGGGCCAGTACTGGGTGAACCACAATGAGACGGTGCTTGCTAGAGTCAACACTGGGGAACGCAGTGAGACGATGCTTACTAGAGTCAATTGCTAGGGCCAGAACCTGGGAGCCCAGTGAGACGATGCTTGAATTTTGTGCATGTCTACGAAATTACTTCCTTGTATTGCTCATCTGTAAAAGACTTTCAATTACAATAGAAATACAAGTAAATGCTTACATGTAAAATTAATTTAAATGAGCCATGTTCTAAAGCCTTTTGATAGGTGTTTCTTCTAAGTCTTTCAGTAGATAAACTCCATTCCCGAGCACCTATGTAATATGGAAGGGACCTTTCTAGTTGGCTCCAAGTTTGCCCTCTATTGGGTCTTTTCTTAGTCTTATTTATCTTCTTAAGACAAAATCCTTAAATTCTCGAGACTGACTTTCTTATTATACTTCCTCTTCGTTTCCTATTGGTAGTTTGAAAGTCTAATTACAGCTAGCTCTTTTTTTTTTTTAATCAATTAAATCTAGATTCACTGTCATTGCTTTATCATTTTTCCCTTAATCAAAGGCTTGTGAACGGATGGTCGGCATACCAATCTTTAATGGGATAATAGCCTTTAGTCCATGAGCAAGAGAAAACGTGAACTCACCAGTTAATCATCTCGGGGTCGTCCTGTATATCCAGAGCACCGTCGAAAGTTTTCTACCCACTTTCCTTCAACTGCCTCTAAATTCTTCTTAGTACCATTGAGGATGATCTTGTTTATAGCTTTAGCCTACCCATTACTCGGGGGGTATGCAAGTGTTGAATAGGCACTATTTATTCCATATCTAAAACAATATTACCTAAACAGAACACTATCAAACTGTGTTCCATTGTCAGAAATAAGTATCCTATGGATGTCATATCTTGTAATGATACTTTTCCATACAAAACGAATGGTATCAGTATTCTTGATATGTGTCAAGGGTTCTGCCTCAACCCACTTGGTGAAATAATCAGTGTCGACCACTAGCCACTTCCTATTTCCAGTAGCAATTGGCAATGGTCCCACTATATCAAGTCCTCAATATGCAAATGGCCACAGACTAATGAGTAGGCTTAGTTCTTGAGCAGATTGATGAGGGGTGAGAGCAAACTTATGGTACTTCTTGCATCTTCTAATATAGGCTTGTGCATCTCTTTCAATTCTTGGCCACCAATAACCTTGAGTGATTACTCTTTGGGCCAATAACTTGCCCCCAGTATGTGACCTACAAATCCCTTTATGTAATTCATAAAGAAAATTCTGTACCTTATCTCGGTGGACATAAAGGAGGTAGGGACATGTGAATGACGTCTTATAAAAGTTATGATTAGGATATAACCAGAATCTTGTAACTTTAATTCTGAGTTTTCTTGCTTCATCTTGCCCTCGGGGAGGGTTTCATCTTTTAGATAGGCAATGATTAGATTCGTCCAAGATGGACCCATCTGAATGCACATCACTTCATCAACCTTGGACACGCTTGGCTTCTCTGGTACCTCAAGGAAGATTGTATCTATAAGCCTAGTCTTTAAAGATACAACCAACGTTTCCAAAGCATCAGTATGTGTGTTGTGATCCCTCTCGTTTTGAAAGTTCCAAGTACTCGATCATCCTTTTATTCCTCACAGCATATTATCCTTTTAACTAATTGACCACCAACTGAGAGCCCATTTTTATGATCAAGTTCCGAGAAAAGAGGCGCCAAGGAATGTCGAGGCAACCAAGAGGGCCTTATATTTAGCTTTATTGTTGGTATCTTAGAAGCCAAGCTTTATTGTGTACTCAATTGTCATCTCATCAAGAGTTGTCAAAACTATGCTTACCCCAGCACCCCTTTTGGATGAAGACCGATTTACTTCAATTTACTAGGAGGGTGTAATCGCTTTTGTGTTTGCTTCAGCTTCTAAATTGATCTCCAAGTGCCACACTTGTTATACTTGCTTAAGGATTGGGGGAGTAAATTCTGCTACAAAATTAGCTAAGACTTGTGCTTTAATTGCTATCCTCGGCACAAACCTTATGTCGAAAGCACTTAAGGAGACCATCCATTTGGCCATTCTTTCTATAATATCTGCCTTATCTAGAAGCTAACCAATAGTTTAATATGTGACCGCCTAAATAATATGAGCATGGAAGTAGTAAGCTAACTTCCTGGATGCCACCAGAGCCAAAGTAAACTTTTCCAGGGAAAGACATCTAGTCTCTGTGTCTTATCCAGTCTTGCTTGCATAGTAAATGGGCTTCTACATCCCTGGATTAGGGGGTTCGTAAAATAGGGGTAGTAGTCAGGTACTCTTTCAGCTTCTCCAGTGCTTGGTTTGCTTTCTCATCCCATATCATCTTATTTACCCCATTCGATAACTTAAAGAATGGTCGGTACTTGTCTGACGCTCGGTCAATGAATTTGTTAAGTGTCGCCACTATTTCTGTAAGTTTTTGAACTTCTTTCTTTATCTTGGGAGAAACTACTACTTAGATAGCTTGTATCTGATCGAGATCAGCTTCTATTCCTTATTTGATGACTAAGTGCCCTAAAAAATTTTCAAAGCTCACACTAAAGACATACTTGGCAGTATTAAGTTTCAACTCATATTTATCAAGTATAGAAAAAACATGTTGCGAATACTGAACATGGGTTTTATATTCTTTGCTCTTAACAACCATCTCATCAATGTAAACCTCCATGATCTTGCCAAGGTCGTCCTTGAACATCTTCATCACCAACTATTGATAAATAACACCAGCATTCTTTAGACCAAACGACATAACCTTGTAATAGTATATCCCCCTCGGGGTGATGAATGAAGTCTTCTTCTCATCAGAGCCATGCATTGTAATCTGATGGTACCCTCTATATGCATCTACGAAGAGCATCCGTGAACTACCCATTATTGATTCTACTAACTGGTCAATTTTCGGTAGTAGGAATAGATTTTGGGACATGCCTTATTCAAGTCAGTGTAATCAATGCAAACCCTCAATTTTTTATTCTTTTTTTAACAACTACCGTGTTGGCCAGTCATTCAGGATATGAGAACTTCGGTCTCAAGAAATTTACCGACCTCTTCAATCATAGCCTCAGCATGCTGCAGAACAGATCACCTTATCCCCTGAACTGCAGGTTTTATCCCTGGTTGACATTCAACTTATGGCTCATGATCTCAGGGGAAATACCTGGTATTTCTGGTAGAGTTCAAGCAAAGATAACAATGTCCTTCAATAGTATCTCTGTCAGTTCTAACTTCTTTTTTGTCACCAGATTTGATCTAACAAAAAAAATAATTGTCATCTTTGACTGGACCAATTTGAACTTTCTCTAAGCTTTCAATAGTTTTCTTTGCAAGATCACCGCCAATGTCATTGATCTTTGGTTTGTCCTCGGTCAATTCTATAAGTTAGACTTGCTCGGGTAAGGATTTAGATTTGAGGACAGTAGTAGAACACCTTTTTGATATATCTTAGTCCCTTATAATCTCAATCACCTTATCACCGTAAGAAAACTTCAAGACTTGATGATAAGTTGAGGGGACAGCTTTCAGCATGTGTATTTATGACCTCTCTACAATTGCGTTTTAAGAAGACAGTGCATCCACTACCGTGAGCTCCACTTCATACTCCACTAAACTAGCCCAGATGGGGATCATAACTCTCCCCAAAGGCCACACTGGGGTAGAATTGAATCTTATCAATAGACATTTAGCTGGCTCCAAATCTTCCTAAGGTAAGTCAAGTTTCTTCAACAGATTAAGAAACATGACCCCCGTTAAGCTCCCAACATCTACCAAAATCCTTTTAGCATTTGATTCAAACATCTTTAGAGTAACCACCAGAGTGTTATTGTGTAGCTGTTGTACCCTAGCACCTTCATCTTCATTGAACGTGATACCCCGAGCACTTTCTTTTCGTGGACGTTTGCTCAGGAATCCAGTAACTTTCAGAACATTACCTACCCGACCAACATTCTATTCATCTGCTTGGGGGTAGGCGACTATGCTTTGAGGGTGATTTTCCATGTGTATGGCATAGATGATGCTGGCCTCTAAACTTCTATTTTGGCTCTGGCTCTTGGTAGTTGTCAGGCTTCATCCATAAAGTCTTTGTCCTCAGGATCTTCTTTTCTTCACCTCTGATTCTCCCGTTGTGCTCGAGGAGCATCCTTTGCATTCATTTTTATAGAGTCCTCTAGTAACCTTATGGTGAGTTAAGGTTATTTAAAGGTAAGGGAGAGGCTTATACTATACTATTATACCTTTATTAGCTCTCCCTTACGAGGGCCTTCTACCAGCTCTAGTTCACATCCGGGGAAGGAATTCGACTTTCCCTTTTCTGAAAGTAGTCCGAATTCCTTCTCTTTCCCCGTATGGAGCCACCGTCGCAGTTTAGCTTGGCATAGTGTTCAAAACACTGTTCTTATGTCTTCACCGAACAACAGATAGGTCAAACCTACCTCAAGCACTCTGGCTCTCATGATGTTGTGGAATTGTAAGAACGATTACTGCCGTCTTGTCTTACAGCGGAAAACACGGGATTGCTCGCTAATGCAATTAATCTCCCGGTTAGACATACTGAAGATTGGTTTCAGAAGTGCTGTAAGTTTCAGTAATCACTTATGATATTTCTTATAAGCAAGTAGCATTTGGGTAGGGCCGGGTAGTGCCACCCCCGGCCCTACCCAAATAACATAGGGAACGATATTCTCTGGTGCAATGCCCGTTGTGCTGGTTAAAGAATAGAAATCCTTGTGGTTCTCCTTACTGGGGTAGTCAGACAGCCTCTTAGGCAATCGAAAGTAAGGTTAGTCACGGATTAGAGAGAATCCTAAAGATTGGCTTCTTAAAAACCGTGTTAATGGCCTCAAAAACTGATTTTTTTGTCTTCAATAAACTCTAGGCCTCTTCCTTTGCCTTTCCCTCTCTTTGATCCTGAGGACCTTGTTTCTTTCTACTTCGTTGGTCTCATCTCATTCTCTACCCTTGCATATTTTTCAATCCTGCATATGAGGTCCAACATATTTACTGCTGGCTTCTTTATTAATGAAAACCAGAGTTTGCCTCTTTTTTGTAACCCAATTTAAATGAGGCCACTGCTAATTGCTCAGAACATCCCTTGACTTCATTATACAGTCCCATGTATCGCCTAGAATACTCCCTCCGACTCTTATTATTCTTTTTTTTTTTTTTTTTTTTTATGGTGAGGAGCACGTCGATAGTATTTGGCTATTTAGCATTAGCCGAAAATCATGTAATGAATGCCTTTACGAGTTTATTTCGACATCCAATGTTTTAAAGAGGTAGCTTATAGAACTATTGGAGTGCTGTGTCCCCTAAACTCAATGGAAATACCCTGCACATAAGCTCATCATTCCAATCCATAGGAATATCTCTTGCATGTAGTAACAGTAGTCTGCTAAAGGATCTGATTTACCATCATAAACTGTAAACTAGGGAGTCTGGAACTTCTTAGGGGGCTTTGCCTCACAAATGTCTGTTATAAATGGTAAGGTATAAATTCTCTCTAGTGTTCTTCTCGCCATTATTCGAGTGGTTTGATCTGAACCTTCCCACTTATTGTATTACAGGCTCTTAATCTTCTTCAATTTGTTGGACTTCCTCATTTTCGTGAGAACTACATTATCACTCGATAAGCTCTTACTTTTATCATTGTGCCTCTTTTGACTAAAAAGCTTTTTCTCGATGTTTCTTCATTTCTTTGAGACTTGGGGGGCTTTTCTCTTTGCTGTCGGCAGAGCTCTGTGCGCTGAGGCTACACCAGGCGTGTCTTAGCAACAATAACTTCAAGAATGGAGTCAATATTACGTCTGGCTCCAGATTGTCCATCTTCATGTGTATCTTCCTTTCCACGACTTTCCTGCCTAAGCAAATCATCGTATAAAATGTCTTTGCTCTCGTCTGAGCTAGGTTGTTGCTCTCCAAGCTCAAAATGGGCATTTCTTTTCAACTTTCCTTTTCTTTACTCATTTTGAGGAATATTTCCTCCAACTCTACCTGTTTTCTAGCAGTCTTTGCCTTCAGATCACTCATTCATCTTATTGCTTTTGGATTATTGACCCAGTGATGTTTGTTATTTATTTGTCTAGGGGTGCGTATCGTCAATGCCCTCTCTTTCTGCCTTCGTGCTCCTACTTCGTCTCCTGATTAAGAATGAGGTAGAGGAGTTTTATCCTTATCAGTAGTCATTTTTGCTCAAATTTTCTTAAAGAAAAAGGAATGTGGGAACCAAGAAAACGGGCCCCAAGGTGGGCACTAAATATTCGACAATAAAATATACCATCGAACGTATTTATTACATCCACTGAAAAGAAGGAACTTAGGCCTACAAATGAAAAAGAAGTAAAAAGAACAGGCCGAGGAGGGTCTTCGACCACAATTCCTCCAATCGTAAAATTAGAATAGGTGTGAGATAATAAGAAAATAAATTCATAACACTTCATAGACAATAGTGAACGTACCTGAATACTAATGCTAAGTGCTCTTTTTATAATATGATAATTAAAATAAATAGATGTCAAATTAATTAGGAAAATCATCATTACTTTCTCACTAAAGTAATTTTAACTGTGATAGTATGCTTTTCGATAAATGCTCATCACATAACATTTAATACCGATTGTATAGTATTGAATGCTACTGAGATAAGTCTGGATGTGATGAGACGTCTAGAGAATGTCCTAATGTCTCATACTTATGTGACTGGGACTAACTAAATACAATTAGAAAGTAATTAATGAACAAAATTTTTGCCAAATAGTATTTATAGTTAGGGTCGAGTAAATGTGATTACTCAAGGAAATGGGACCCATCTTAGGTGTCTCTTCTGGTTAGGAGAGCTGCTCCCTAGCATACTCATGTTCAAGTATTGTGTTTGGAGATCTTGCCACATATCTTCTATATTCTTTTTTTACCACTAAAGGGTCAAAAAAAAAAAAAAAAAAAAAAAACAGATTTTGTTGACTTAAATGTTTCAGATTTCAGATTTTTGCATTCTTGTGCGGGTTTTGATACTTAAACTACCTTTTAATGTTAGAATTTCACAAAGCCGAGGGTTGAGAGTGAGATTGAAATTATTGAACTGTTTTTAGTAAGTGAGATTGGTTGTTGATAACTTGATATATATTAGCAAAAAAGAAGAAAACAAATGATCGCCGGACGGAAAAAAAAAAATAATAATAATAGGCAACGTTGCCGGCGCGAGAGCGCGCAGTTAAAAAGCTGAGTTTGGAAGCGCCGATTGCGGTTATGATTATTTAAAA
>QLOD02169046.1:0-12171 GCA_003260245.2 Sideroxylon spinosum
ACCCAGGATAAACTATTGATGCTAGAAGCAGGTTAGTAGAGGAGAAACTGAAGGAAATATTGAGAAAAGGTTTCTAACCCACCCATAACTCTCATTCCACAAACAGAGAGTTATCATCATGAAAAATCTGCTGTAACACACAATGCAATGCTTCATAAAATAACATAAATCTTCACTGTACAGAGACCACAAAGTTTTGGCACCATTCAGTGAAGGGGATGCGAGTTCATTATGAAATCACACAGGTTTTTTTGTGTTCAAAGATAATAATCTGCATCAGAATTAGTTGATCCATTCAACCACAATATCATTATCCTCCGAACAGTCACAGGTTGGGCTCTGGTTCGTCCACTCAGCACCGCAAGTATAGCAGAATTCATGTCCGCACCTGCAAATACAATGAACACAGTTGTGGAACTACACAGCAACAAAATTTGTCAACTGCTTCTGTTTTTCTCATGATTTTCATTTTGAAATACTGCTACATATCTAATACTTGTGATGAAGTATGAAAATTGGGATAAGGAAAACAACTGAAGGATAAATGCAAGTGAATCGTAACCAAAATCAACCAATAAAACTACCCAAAAATAAATTCCTCAAGACTATGTTTGTAACATGGATTGTGGAGGGAAAGGATAAGTGGTGGAAAATGATAGAAATGTAAAATAAAGTGAAAAGATCAAATTTATTTCATTTTTATTGAGTTAGAAAAACAAAACTAAAATGAATAGATATTTGTCAACAAAGTCTTGGTTAAGTGTACAAAAATTGCGCAAATTATAAAATTTATTTTCCTTTCATTTTTCTTCTCTCTCCACGAATACATGTTCCAAACATAGCATAATTGTTTTTTGGTTTTTTTTGTGTTTCAGATTTTTCCAGCATTTTATAATGGCAAACCCCATAGAAATTATTGCTATACACAAGCATAGGCTACGTTATTTAATGGAAAGTTTCTTATAATAGGGCAAGAAACGGTAGAGGCCTTGGTAGCCACGAGTAACCAGAAATTAATTGATATATTGACAAGGAGTAATAGATTAAAAATAATCCTGGAAGAAAAATCACAAGTAATAAAGCAAATAAATGGCTCTTCAATCTCCTAGTGAGTTTTGAGTATTGTGAATTAATTACAACATGCAACCTTTGGCCCTTGGTTAACTATGTCAGGTTGGTTTGGCGCTTCAAAAAAAAAGCGAAGGCAGCAAAAGCTCTCAATTGAAGCAAAAATGAGATGCCATAAAAATCCACGCAGCTCCTGAGCTCACCAAAGACACACTATAATATGAGAAAAGACTGCCAAAAGGTGCCATGGCGATGGAAATTTCCTTCTAGCTGGCAATTTTCTATGTGAATATGTAGAACAGGAGGGCTTGGACCACAGGGACTGGACTGAGTTGATTTGGACACCTAGGGACGTTTTGGTGATTTGTCTAGAAGTATTTGCATTAGACAGTTGATATATCAATTCTAAGTATTTTTTTAAGAAGTCATTTTCACCACAAATGATTGTGATCTAAGCCTTCCAACGATAGAATTCCTTTATTTAGGGTCCAAAATTGATTTTTTTTTTTAATATCTATTTTTGATAATTCTTGAGTTGGCAATTGCCATTAGGATAAAAGTCATACTTTTCTTCTCTTCTCTTTTATTTATTTATTTTTTTTTTTTGCAATTATGCAATCATCCAATATTTTGCCAAATTTAGTAAATTTTGGAGATATTATCGTTTTCTATTTTAGTCGTTAGGGTCCAAGTAGTTTTCTTATTTAAACATTTTGTACCCTATAAGTAGATCATCTTCGAATTAATAAAATCATTATTTTTAATATTCACTCTCTGTTTTTGGTAACCCACTTGTGCGCTTAATGTTGATTTAAACACAACTGGTTCCAAGCTCGGATAAATGAAGTGAGTCGTTGTAGGTTGATGACTAGCATAAATTATAGTCCCTTCTTAAAAACATGAATCTAATGAGAACTTCATTAGAGTGCCCGCTACTTGCGACACGTTGCATCAGATTTTAGGTGTGGTGAAAATGGGCAAGGATTTGCTAGGATGTTCCTTCGAAGCGACTAGCCACATCGATGCCCCGGTGTGGTGAGAAATAGGCAAGGGTTCCTACATCTTAATAGACGGGTGTGGGTAAAGAAACTAATCTATGTAAGTAGGCTAGGGATAGCAACTTGGAATATAAGCTTATTAACAGAAAAATTAAGAGAAGTAGTAGATACTTTATCTAAGAGAAGAGTAAATATTGCTTGCATACAAGAGACTAATTGGGTAGGAGAGAAATGAAGAGAAGTTAAAAATATTGATTTTAAACTTTGGTGTTTGGGGAAAGATAGGAATAGAAATGGTGTAGGAATATGATTTTAAATATGAGATTATATGCATTATGCGAATAGAGGATAGAATAATGTCTATAAAATAAGTATTGGGTGAAAATTAATGTTATAGTGCTTATGCCCTTACGTGCCCCTAGCTAGGACTAGATGAAGTAACAAAACTACGCTTTTGGGAAGATATGGAAAGACTTATTCGATAAAATATCGAATGAGGAAAAGACTTTTAACAGGAGGATATTTGAATGGGCATGTGGAGAGAAACGATGAATTTAAAAGGGTGCACGGGAGTTATGAATTTGGATATAGAAATGAGGAAAGTGAATCAATGTTAGAATTTGTTATGACATATGACTTGGTAATAACAAACAGTTGTCATAAAAATATATATACTCAATAACTTCAAAAACTATACTTGATAACTTTTAAAAACATATATAGTATTCAAATATATTTTTTCCTTAGTAATTAAATGTCAATCGTGCTTCATGTAATGATTGTAAGGTAATATAATTCGTAGGAGCGCAAATTGAAGGTGCAGCTGCTTCAAGTAGATAACATTGTCATGGTGTTCTTATGTAAGAGAGCTTCCTAGTGGGTACATACAAGAAGTTGAAGACAGAGAAATATGTCCATAACCTCCCTAAAGATATGGACATCATCCAAACCCTCAACAAGGTTGACCTGTATGAGTATTATTGATGCAAATCCAAATATTATTTTATTTTATTAAGATTTTATTTATTTTAAGAAAGACTTAATTTGAGAATTTATTTTATGTAGGATTTGTTAGAGATTTTATAGGATACTTATCTTCGATCTGATTTGATCCTTAGTTATGTTAGGTATTTAATAGCTTATTTAAAGGTTTAAGATTATTAAGGTTGGTAGACTTGAATTATGAAGATTATTGATTGGCATATTACCTATGTTTTCTCTCTCTAATCTCTTCTTCTTCTTCTTGCTTATCTCTTTGTCTCTCTTACTTAATCTCTTCCCCCCCCCCCTTTTTCACTTTGAGTTATATTGTCCCGCATCAATTACCCTCCTGTGATGCATTATAGTCAAATCATAACTCAAGGACAATTTCTCTTGAAGTGGAGAGGACTGATGTAGAACAGGTAGCCCTCGATTATATGTAACGACTCAATCGAACACCTAGGAGAGTTTTGATAATTTATCCAAAAGTATCTGATTTGGATGGTCACTATATAAAATTTGAGTATTTTTTTTCAAGGGGAAGTCATTTTCAACACTTATGTGGTCATGACGTAGGCCAATAGAGTCTCGAATCACTTTTTTTCTATTTTTAGTACTTTTTAGTTGACAATTAACATTAGGATATCAATCAAAATTGATCACTATCAACTTTGTGTTGATTTATTTTCCTTTCTATTCATGATTATGCAATCATCCCATTTTTGCCAATCCCGGTAAATTTTATACATATTCCCATCTTCTATTTCAATATTAAAGTTTGTAGATATTTAATGCTATACCAGTGCTACATTGGCCACTCCCATCACCCCATAGGGAGAGACTACCGTAGTAATAATGTCTCCACCAAGGCTAGAGGGTTCCCCTACACAATGTCTCCTTATTGGAACGCCCCAAGGGGGGATTTTAGTTGAGGGACATTTTGGATCCCCGTGGTGATATTCTTGTACCTACGCAGGAGTTCACCTTACGACCTTAATAGGAATCAACCCCTTGGTTTAGGAGTAAGGCCCAAGGACTTTTCCTCTCCTATTCTGCAACAAGGTTCCCTCCCTAGGGGAGCATCAAAGATGCACCATTACTCGCAAAACCATCGAGGATAAACAGATAGATGGCTAGGGCTAGGGAATTTGGCGAGGCTTTTCCTTGACCGGCCCAAAAAAAAGCAACTCATCCATGCATTTAATGCTTCTACCCCAATAATTAATTCCCTCAACACCACTGCTAAGTGTCACTCCTTTATATAACCTAAGATCCTAACACCTCTATCAGCCCAAATTCCTATATCTCGGACTGACACTCAAGGTGTTGTCACACTCACTGGCGGGCACCTCTAATACACTCAACCTCTTATACCCTATAATCATGAACCTAATTTTCCACTAAGTCTGGAGGACTATAAATACCTCATGGCCTTCCACATTTAAGACACACCATAAATCACTTACCAACCAAGTCTCTCTCTCTCTATCTCTGGACTACCATCACCCTCACCTTGCTTGCATCCAGTGAAGTTACACCATCAATGCCAGCAGCTTCCAATCACTCACAGGGTTTAGGTAGTTTTCTTATTTGAATGTATTGTAACCTATGAGCAGATCATCTTGGAATTAATAAAATCATTATTTTGAGAATTATTTCTCTATTTTTTGTGGATGTTCTCTTTTCTAGGGTTTACGTTCGTCTAGTATGAGAACGAACATTATTTAATTTAGTTTGAACCATATCAAGCTCATTTCATTTTTGTTCTGTAAAAAAAGTAGTCTGGGCACTGATAAGCTACTAAAGCCACACAATCTTGCAAATTTGGGCACATAAATAGCAATAACAGCTGCACAGCAGTAGCTGAAAATAAAAATGCACACATAAAACCAAATCAGGAAGTAGACTTGGTGTATCTTGGTTTTCAAATAAGAGATAAAACCAACACCCTTATAATGCAAATAGTTGAAAAGATTAATCAGCATATTCGTCTTGAATATCAGATAGAATATCAAACCAACGATCATCAATGGCCCAAAATATATATCAAAGAAATACATCAAAACATAGCCTCGGCATGTTTCTAAAAAACAACTATGCCCTCCTATCAAACCATAAATACAATCTTATTCAACAAAAGTTGGGAAGATCCTCAGATTTTCTTCTTTTTTCTTTTTGGTTGTGTGGGTGGGGAAGGGTGTTGAGTTAACTGAAATTTAAAACTATTAAAAGTTGCCCATACTATGTTTGAGGTTACCATATCATGAAAGGAGAGCGATTGTGAACATGTAGTAGAAATCAAAGTTGAGAGGAAAATTACGATGAAAAATATAGTTAAGTGACCTACATATTAAATATTACTCCATGTTAGTCAAACTAATTTTACAGTTGTTTGAGTTTAAGGGTAGCTTTGGAAAGCCTAAAAACCTGGTACGGCTTCACCAAATCCCAGTGTGACCTTTGTTAATTAAACTAGTAGCACAATTAACATCATTGGAATGAAGAAATCGAGCACCTGCAAGTCATGTGGTCACACCCATCAGAAAGTTCAATCATATGGTTGCACATTATGCACTGACGCCATAGATTCCTATCTGCAAGAATCTTCAGCATTGCATCTTCCGCTGTGGGATAAGGATATTTCCTTTTGTATTCAATACAACTCATGCTGTCATGCCATGGAACCTTGCAATTGATACAAAAAAGGCACTGACATTTTGTGCATTTCCTGACCCCAGTTCGTGCATCAGCAACTACTGCTGTGATCCTAGAATATTCCAAAACTGCACCTTTTGACGTCAAGGCAGAGCATTTAGGATATGGGCAATAAACTTTCTCAGTGACGGGAATAGAAGCTTCGTTCATGCGGTGGATCATAATCTCAGTTAATCTAGGAGTCAAGAATTTTCTGCAGCTCTCAAATTTCAGTTCAGAATTACGGCTTTCGTGAGGGCATTTGGGCACCATGTCATGAAGCAACTTCGTTTCAACATGTTTTTCCATACAGGTAAAGCAATAACGATGCAAACAACCATCAACTGAAAAAAACTGGCCAACGTCTGTGTCCTCCGAAAAAATTGAGCAAGTTTCATTCATGTTCTAGGCACAGCAAGATTCTGGAGGCCTGTTGACCTGACAAACTATTGCCTCTTGTGCTAGCTTAAATGCAAATTTGATATCACTTTGGGTCACAAGAAATGGGGCCAAGCGCAAAAAATTTCTTTCAAAGTAGAGTTACCTGACTAACAAAAGTTCCAGCCTTCAATTGCTTGGGTGGCCATCGACCAGCTACCTGCAGTGGCTAACACAGTATTTACCTCACATATTTTATAACAGATCCCACTAAGATGGTACGAGCATGGGTTGCCAAAACATCATAAATAAGCTAGAGATGCATGAGAATCACACTAAAGAAACAGACAGATACCCTAGCTTTCTAAATCTAACAAAGACGCATAGAATGGAAAGGGAAATTAAAGATCATTATAGCTAGAAAATGACAGTTACTACCAAGTGAAAAGATATCTCTAAACTAAAATCTTCAATACTCGTCTTATGAAGATGTAGAACAGAGGAAATTGGTCAAATATAGGTCATGGAATAAGTTTCCTAATACGTTTTAAGACTTCCTTACCAGATGGATACAGGAAAATAAATTCCTCCCCTAAATTCTTCTTTTCAACATTGCAGATTGCACTATAGGGTTTCCATACTTTTTTAACTACAGGATGTTATCATATGCTTCTTGTATACTCAGGTTGCAAGCAGTTTTTGTGCCCTTCCAGTGTATCAGAAAGAAAAAAAAGAGTCAGAGGAAACCAAGAAAGAATAGGAGAAATTTCACTCCAACGACTATCATGAGCAGAATTTACCTTGGGCACCAAAACAAAATGCTGGAAATCAGGTTCCAGTTCTTCACTGTTTTAATATTGAAAAATAAGAGCTAGGCTTATAACACTTCAAAATCAATAAAAATTTGAGTTAGAACCTAAAATTTAGAACTTAAAAGCTAATTTGATACAATGGTCCAACTAAGTCAAACAAACAGTTGATCGAGCATTTACCGTCAAAATCTATCCAAAATTTCTAGAGACATAAGGAAAAAATTATGACAAAGAGTGTCAGGATCTGAAACAACTATCAGTAGCCATCTTATCAAGAGTTTTATTATCTACTAATTCCCTATTATGCACTGGGTTGCCTTCTTAATTCTCAAAAAGTAGTCACCTACAATTTAAGTTGTAAAGTCACTAATTGCTCCAAAAGTCTAAGATGTTAACTCAAACACGGGCCCTAGAAACAAACTGAAGCAAACATGCTGCACAAACACTAACAGACTAAAGTGCATAAAAACAAGCAGGAATGAACACTGATAAAGAAAAAAGAACCACAAGAGTTCAAGTTATTTAGAGATGGGCTCAACATTGTATACCTTGCAAGGCTAACAAAAGTCACACCATATAGACTTCCTAATTCCAAATTTAAGGCATTATAAAACACAAACAAGATGAGCAGGTGCATCAATAACTTCTGCACAAGGTTTGTTGAAGGGATATCTATATAATCCGATCGATTGCGTAAAGCCCGCGGTAACCTGGTCCAAAAATCCAAAAAAATCCAACAAAAGACAATCAAGTTCCTTCAACCATTAACAAAGAAAAAAACTTATGTGCACCTCATATTTGTCTTCAAACATTCTCATAGGATAATCTAGAAGCTCCCAGCATTTTCAGCACCTCTCAAAATTAATATCAGCTTTTAAAACAAAGTGATCGCCAAATCTCTATGGAGTTGCATCCTCATTATCATGCAGGAGATTAATCCATGATAAACTACTTCAAGTTAAATAGACATATTTCTAGTTCTTTTGTGTTGTTTTAATCTCTGATAACCAATATCGCACGTCAGCAAAAGTTACTCAAGTTACGGTTCGTTATGGTACACAATATGGTACAGATACGCGGTTCCGTATTTTTCCCAATACATGGTATGGACAGGTTAGGCTTAGCTGGAGCATTATTTTAGGTCGCGGTTCATTTATAGATGAGTCATTCATCCACATCCATATATATATATATATACATAGTTTAAGACAATTTCAATAATAACCAGAAGAAACAAGTAAAATGATATGTAATCCTCATAATTCATAATATATTCTCAATAAAAAGTCCAAATTCTAAAATTTCAATTTCCTTAGCAAATGAGATAAACCCAATAAAATATTCCAATAAGTAAATAAACAACTACTTCATTATCTCTTTTCTTTACTTGCATTTTCTCTATAACATATAGCATAGATTAAATTTTTTATTCGGGTCACCATATTTCAAGATCTAGCTCAAAAATGAATCATGATTGGGGTCACATAGCCCAGATCGTGGTTCCAAAATGGGGTGAGGGATCCCAATAACTATGAGTAGAACCATTGTGTTGTATCCCTTGGCTTGACATAGACTAATCAATGTTACATTGGCAATGTAATATAAACTATAAACATAATATTTATCCAAAAATTATATATATATATAATATAAACATTATTATGGTTGAGTCTATTAATTTCAACCACACTCCGCCCACAAATTGATAATAATAACTGCTACATTCCTTTAAATAAACTATCTCCATTGTCATCTTAGATGCTTAATGTTCAATAACTTCAAGAAAATTGTATGGAACTCTCCAGTGATTTGGGATATGCCCTCATCAACTCAACTCAACTCAACTCAACCTTTTCCCAACTAAATAGGGTCGACTACATGGATCATTTTTCACCATTCCATTAACCGCAATTTCTTGGGATAGCCCTCGTAGAGTCAAACCCCAATAATTTTGGATATGGATAGAAAACTCCCTTCTTGTCAAACACCATAGGTGACAAGTTGGCCGAGTTGATTACATCAACCAACACTTTTCCTCCTATGTGCAACAAAATAGTGATGCATTCTCAATTATTTGAGAGTGTCATTAAATATAAAAGACAAAAATGGCCTCCAAAAACTCAGCTACTTAAGTACCCACTATAAGCTACTGATGGAAGCAACAAAAGCTGATGTGCCAAGCTAAAAAAGGAATTGAAATTTCTTTATTCTCTTATTAGTCCTTCAATGTTTTGAATTCCAAACAATTGAGCAACCAAAAAACAATACAGGTCAACGGGCACCGTTTAACAAACATATAAATCAAAATTAAACTGTGAAATCATAATTACCTTATAAAAGAAAGCATCAGTAACTAAATGAAACATGTATAAAATCATAAACTGATAAGTACAAGTTAGACAACAAGAATGATATCATATTCCTAAAATTGACCATCTTAATTCATACAAAGAGAATGTCAGTAGCCTAATAACAATTTAAAATACACAAAAATAAACATAATACTCAATATGAGAAATTAAAAGCAAAGGTACATACCAAGCATAACCTAGCACCAAATATAGAAAAATATAATCAAGTATAACAAAAAAGGAAAAATATAGCACATTGTCCCTAATTTATGCTAGAAAAAAGTAATTTTCTCAATCGTACTTCCAACCATTTGTATAATACAAAACTGTACATCATTTCCAATACACATGCAAAGTCTATACAATGTCAGCAAGATCCCCTCAAAATTGAGACACATCTATATTATAAAAATAGTTGAAAAAGAAAAACCCACATGTAGATCGCAAGGGTACATGTTTTTCCAATTCAAGTTTGTGGAAAAAATGGGGATAGCATCTAATAGACTTGTAGAAGAAGTTATATAACATATCAACATAGAAGAAAATTAAAATTCAAGGCTAGATCCATTAGTTTCCAAAGAGGTAGGGATGACCCATTAAGCACTTTAAACTATTGTAATGCACAAAAAGTCTGGGCCAGGAGAAAGCGCAGCGAGTGGGGGGGTGAAGAGAGAGTTGGAGCATACCGGAAGCTAATCAAGCGAGCATGAGGCGAATGGTGAAGGAGATTGATTGTACCCAAAATAAAATGCTTTTATATCTAGTCTTGCTGAAATCGGCTGGTTTAATGGTTTTTATCGAAGAGCCATTTGAACTGCGGTTTTGAATGGTTCTTCTAAAATAATTCTATTTTCTTTTTTTATTTTTTATTTTTTTATCCAAGCTGATCTGGGGTCTATACAACACTTTTTTAGATGGCTTTACCAATTAAAAAGACGGGTCCAAATGAAAGTATTGTAATATTCTACCATGTCTTAGCCCTTAGGGTATGCTCTCTTTGTATCTTCTAGTCACTCTCCAAAGAGGTATCCATCCTCTCTCATCACGTTATTTCTCTTCCTCACTCCCAAATCTAGAGCTAATTAAAATGGCATCTCAACTTATCCGAATGGGAAAGTTAATAGGGTGATTCAAGGGTAAAGCATTGGCACCATCACCCAAGAGGCGGCAGGGTCATCTACGCCCCTCAAAATGGTATTTCCAAGGCTAGGTTTAAATTCTATGGTATTTTGGATAATTAACGCGACAATTAATGTATTCCCTCCCACCCAAATTCCCAGGCCTGCCACCGTGGTTGAGGAGTTGATATTTTGCTAATGAAAGTGCCAAGGTAATGAAAATGATGGTGCTACAGGAGAATTCGGCGTGGGAGGTAGTGGGGTGTTCTATTATGTTGGGCATAGAAGAAAAACTAAACCAACATGAGCAGAGAAAGAAGAAATGGCGTCGTTGGTAATGCCTTCAAGAAGCCGTTATCCACTTCTATCCTTTATTCTATGATATTTATTCAAATTTATTCTTTTATTTTCCATAAATTGGAAAATGGTGTGCCACAATAGGGATTCCCACCCATTTCAAAAACTAGAAGGGGTCTGGGTGCAAGCATTCCGGAGCTCAGGAGAGGTCCCTGCAGTCTTATTTCCTTAGTGTATTATTGATTACTCTTTAATCCTTAAATTCAATTACATTCACATCCAAATATCAACAATTCTTCACACTTCAGTTTGACAAAGAAACCACGTGTCACAAATGTCTAATTTCACCTCAATTAGGCATCAAACAAGCAAAACTTTCAACTAGTTTGCTTGCCACCACACACATGATATATTATATGAGGAAAGGTTTCTAAACGCAATCAGCCTTCTTAAATCTTAATGCAATCAAGCATATGACTAAAATTATACACCCCATAGGAAATCCTGAATTGGAAAAAAAAATGATAATTAAAACTTACAAATTGGTAGGGAGGATAATCACCGCGTATCACAGACTCACGACCTCTTCTAATCCAAATAAATGGCCGCATTCAACCCTTCCATCAGAGCCTTCACCTCCGCGGCCAAGCGGCTCCTCCCATTCACAAATATCAAATCGTCCATCGAAACACAAATAGCGACGCCGATCCCAGCCAACGCGACCTCCCAATTCCCGACCCTTACTTCGCTCCCCAAGCCCTAGAAATGAATCCTAGAGGTCCCCGCAGTTGCTTTCGCGCACTCACCGTACGGCCGCTTGAAACTTTCGCCGTACTCCCGCCGCTCGTCCTCCGACATGCCGGAGAATCTCTGGAGCGAGACTTGAGTCGTGAACTCGACGGTGCAGATCCTCCCTCACTCTCTTCATCTCCGACTCAGTGAGGTGGCGACCGCGGTGTTCTCGCTTGAATTTCTCGAGCTCTTTGTTCCGGAGAGCGGAGATGTTGAAGGCCTCGTCGTTTTTAGAAACCTATGGCGTGGACACGAAGAAGAGAAAGAGACGGCGAAAGAGGGTTGTATGGAAAGGGAGGCATTGATGGCCGCCCGCTACTGGTTAGAAGGCGAGGTCGAGAATCGGACACGATGGCTGGTGCCGCCATGAGCTAGTGGCGGTGTTCGGCGGCGATGGGGGCGGTCTGGCTGGGCGTCGTTGTGGCCGGTGCCACGTCACGTCACTGTAGTTTAGTTTAGCCGCGTAGTGCTGGGGCTGCAGTAGGCTCAAAACGACGCCGTTCCACTTAATGGGATTCAAGTGGAACAGCGTTGTTTTGAAGGAAAAATGACCAAAACGGCGTCGGTTTGAGCTTACTGCAGCCTCCCCTCTCTCTCCCATACCCAATAGAGATGCAAACGGGACGGGTCGGACCGCGACCCAGCCGCCCTTTTTTTCCAGTCCCAACCCGGTCCGACCCAA
>QLOD02169096.1:0-12167 GCA_003260245.2 Sideroxylon spinosum
AATCAAAATACTAATGATGCTGTTTTCTTAATCAATGTCAATCATTTTTTCAAATTTTAAGAGATTGAATCATAGTATAAATTTTTCTTCATCGAAACTTATATAAATAGATAGCATTTTTCGAAACTTAAGAGAGGATTCGCCACATTATGGCCTCGTCCCTAACTATAAACCCATCGCTGCATGAGCAAAAGAAGATATGAAAGGTTGGTAGTTACTTTGTGAGCAGGGTTAACTCGATATCTAGGCTAGCTAGTTAGGCATTTGCCTTAAAGCCTTTAACTTTTAATTTTTTTTAATACGAATTCATGCTAGGTTTTAATATGAAAGTAATTCTAAGTAAAAATAATGCTAAAATGTCTCCTAAACGCCCTATCAAAAAGAAAAAAAAAGGGCCTTAGTTCTTTTCAACTTCTTTTCATATGTTTTAATGTCAACTTTTTGCATTGACATCCATGTGCAGTGATAAATGATACTAAGGTTAAAAAAAAAAAAAAAAACAAAGGGAAATTCAACCTTGAGTAACTCCATAATTTTGGTCAATTTTAAAGGCTTAATTAAAGAGAGACAAACTTTTATTTTCACAAAAAAAAAAAAAAAACTAATAAGATCTTAATAGTTTAAAAATTAATTAAAAAAATCAATAGATGATGATAATGTTGTGCATGGAAACAACTTTTAGCTATTAAGAAGTCTAGTTAAAGAGAAATTTGGTTTGTTCTTAAGAATGCTGAAAAAAGAAAAAAAAAGTTGAAAAAAAAGAGAGAAAAAAAAAAGATTTATATGCCATTCACCTCTTTGAATAAAGAGGATATTAAAAGGTATTACCTCAATCTTGATTTTTTTTAAACATAGTTAGTACTCTTGTATTTATAGTCTTCATTTGTTTTTAAAATTAAAGAAATATATTGATAGCAATTAGTGTTTCATTTAAAATATATATTTTTACAGGAAAAAAAAAAAAAAGAAGACTATTTTCTTATGAAATCTATTCATTAGTGGTACTATTCGTATTAGTCCTATACATTAATGACACAATAACGGTAGGATATTATTAATACAATTCGTAACATTTTCTTTGAAGAATATAAGTTCGTCAAAACTTAAGTTGATCACAAGAACGATTGAACAATTACTTATATTATTAATAAGCAATATTCTAATGAAATTTTGAATACAAAATTTTAATAAGTAATATTGCATCTTAAAGCAATATTGCATCTCAAAATTATGTATAAAAAAATTAGTCTGCAAGTAAAATATTTTAAATATTCTATACTTTCTAAAATTTTCTTATATTTTAATTTTTTTTTGATTGGTTTCTTAAATTTTAATGACAGAAATGTTTGTTTATTTTTCCTTGGATCCCATTTGGATTGAGCCAATGCTGTCCAGTAGGAAAGAAAAAAAGGGCCATGTGCATCTTGGAAGCGGTTCACTTTTCAACATTTAACCCCTCTTTTTTCCCAAAATTGTGGTTAACTTTTCCTTGGATCCCATTATGATTGAGCCATTGTTGTTTATTAGGAAAGGAAAAAAAAGGTCATGCACATGTTGGAAGGGGTTCACTTTTCAACATTTGAAACCCCCCCCCCCTTTTCCCCCAAAATTGTCGGGACATTAGAAGCTCTCATAAAATATTTCATACCCTCTATTTCTCAAAAATATAAATCTAATACCCCTTTCCTCCCCCTCCCCCGGGCATACTTCTATATATATATATATATATATATGTAATAAGACCTGGAGATTGTAAGGTAGAGCTTAATAAAAATATCATATTTTCGGCCTCATAACCTAGGTTCCAATACCAAAATTAACAACACAACAAGAAACTATATCTTTGGCAACTAAAAAATTTATTGCCAAAAATTAAATTTTTGTTACTAAAAAGTTTTACAACAAAAGGTATTTTGTCATTAACTTATCTCTAAAGGCTATTCTCAAAAAGTTTTTAGTAACTAATTTTTATTTCGTTGTATATAATTAGCGAAGAAATATTGGTAAGCAAAAAATTAGTTTTTTAAGTGCTAAGCACTATTTTTTTCAACAAAATATTTCATCTTAAAAAATATTATCCTTACAAATTTCCTACGGTCATTTCTAAAAGTCTTCTATTCACAATTCTCAAATTTTTATATGTAAATGCATAAATCCTTGAACCAAATTGCAATATATTATTTTTCAAATATTTTTAAAAGGTAAAAATAAATTTTATTAAGTAAGAACATAGTGTACATAAAGCAAAGGGGCATACTCCTTTATAACAAAAAAAAAATAAAAATAAAAAATAAAAAATAAAAAAGGTAGTGCACTTGCACCAAAACATTACACAAAGAAAGCAAACCAAACGAGCTAGACACTGGCAAAACAAAACACACTAACTAAACAAGTTAGTAACAGAGGGAATTTCCAAACTACACACTAGAGAGAGACAAACAAAAAAAAAAACCACCATCCTTATTGTTAGCAAGTAACAACTGAGCAAATCAGAACTCATAAATCCCAACCAACTAAAAAAACTCTCTACTAAATGGACAGCAGCGAATGGATTCGGCACACCAAATGATGAACACACAGCACAACGCCATACCAAATCATCAGGAATCCCTCCAGCAGCATAGGAGAGGATTCAAGCTAGATAATGATCCAAAGCAGCAACGAATGAGATTAAAATATAAATATAAATAAATTTTATTTTAATTATCTTATACCAAAC
This sequence comes from Sideroxylon spinosum, assembly GCA_003260245.2. NCBI lineage: Eukaryota > Viridiplantae > Streptophyta > Magnoliopsida > Ericales > Sapotaceae > Sideroxylon > Sideroxylon spinosum. Next base: position 2,720 of record QLOD02169096.1, read on the forward strand.
TAAGTTTAGGTATTCTTGTTCAAATTTGTGAAGATTTATTTATGAAGAATAATTATGTGGGTTTTTTTTTTGTTTTACGGTTAATTAATAAAAATATATGGTTTTTACTACCAGATTATAAATAATTGTAGGAGTACCGTTGATGAAAACGCATTTTCGAATTGGTTTTAACTTACGTAAAAACGCATTTTGAAAATGCGTTTCCAGGTTATAAAACGCATTTCAAAAACGCGACTTTTAAAAGCGCATTCTGAAAACACGTTTTCAGGTAAGTGCAAAACGCATTTTCAAAATGCGTTTTATACGCTTTATATCATCATCCCCAGCCCTCTGGTTTTCATTCTCACGCTCTTTGGTCGCGGTCTCTCTCTCTCTCTCTTTCTCTTTCTCTTTCCCACTCTCTCCCCTCTGTTCGCGCTCACAGCCGAGCCTTGCCACCCGCCTCTGACCGACGGTCCTCCTACTGGTTTCCTTGCCGCTACAGGTAACTATATATAGATACATTATATATAAAATGTGGATTTTTGTTTGGGTTTACATGAAAGCGTTTCTGTTGCTTGCGCCTTTCTATTGTACACAATAAGACCTGACATTATTGTTTATGGGTGAATGTAATTTGGAATCATGTTGGATTGTCTGTTTCGTTAAGCCACAAATTAGCTTTGACTGCTGATTTGTGGACTTCTTTGTCAGCTAATTTGTGATCCTGCTGTGGCTGCTAATTTACCTTTTATATAAATTTATAAAATTTAAATAAACTTCGATAAATCTTTATATCTCAAGTATCAACAAATATCTATAAACTTTGACAAAGCTTTATTTTATAAAATTTTCACTGCTTATTTTTATTTTATATGACTTGTGATTTAGCCCCATTTACTAAAATAGTTTTAACTTTTTCACTGTTGAGTTTGTAACTTTTTGCTATGTTGTTACGTTGTTTATCTATCCTTATAATTATAGTTATGCCATCATGGTTCTCAAATCATGTCCAGGTGGTGATTGTTCAATTAGTTAACTAATTGGTAATAAGGATTATATTTCTCATCGTTTGGTAATAAGTTAAACTAATGAGGAGATTTTGTTTGTAATTGAAGGTATCATGGCTGAAGATTATGTGTCATTTTTTTGTTGTTGGAGAGGAAGTATTATTTCAACGACCGAAGGATTGTCACACGATCGTGACTATGAGCGATGCATTCGGGTCTTTCCGAGTGTGTGTTACGAAGAATTAGTCACAAAATTGTGCTCTGTATTGGGCGTTCAACGACGTCAAGTGAACATGAAAGTCACGTGTCGTTATCCGTTTCTATTTGGAGATACTGTTTGTACACGAGGGCTACGATTGGATGATGATGATTCAATTCAGACATTGATGGAAGGAATCAAGAAGTTGAACTGGTCTCACACTGAATTGTAATTAGAGTATGACGTTACGTCAGTCGAGTCTCCCATATGTGCACCGTTAATTCCTAAAAGAGAGCCAGCTCCGGCAAATAGCTCGAGAGGGGAACATAATATCCCAAGTGTCTCTAGCGATAATGTTGTAGATGTTGCTCAATGGGATGCAGTTCGAGAGCTAGCTGATCACCAGCAGGAAATAGGAATCAATGATTCAGCTGAAGAGCCATGCATAGAAGAAATGATGGCCAAGCCCGATGATAATCGGTTCATTGGTCTAGATATTAATAATGATATAGCTTTCGATGTGGATGTTAGCATCTCCCTAGGAGTAAATGAAGGAGAGCCCGAGTTGCATCAACCTGACTCACAAACATTTACAACATTGTCTGAGGTTAGCACTGCGTGTTCCATAGCAGTGATTAGTTGCAAATAGTGGATCCCAAGACTCAGGAACCGCGAACTGGTTTTCTCTTTAAGGAGAAAGTTGATATGATGAATGCCTTGAAGACTTATTCATTGAGGACCAACACACAGTTCCAAACTATTGAGTCTAATACGAGGACATGGGCAATCAAGTGCAAAATGGTAGGGGGAATAACCTGTAATTGGCGCTTGCATGCAACTAAGTTGACAAAACATGGGTAGTGGCAAATCACTGTCTATGTTGGTCTTCATACATGAGTATATGCCAGGAAGAATAAGATCACTCGCAGTTAGATGCTCGATTTATTGCATCGTATGTTGGGGAAATGGTAAAGAAAGATCCATCCATATCTGCCGACATGCTAGCGGTGATAGTGAACAAACAATACCAGTATCATATTTCTTATAACAAAGCATGGGCTGCAAAATAGAAAGCAATAGCTAGTATTTTTGGCAACTGGGAAGAATCCTATAATAAATTACCTGTATTTTTCATGCGGATCAGACATTCAATCCTTGCAGCATTGTAGATTATACTTACCAGCCTGCTTCTACGTCGGGTACTGTTGTCTTGCAATACGTTTTCTGGGCATTCAAACCATGTATTGAAGGATTCAAGTTTTGTAGACCTGTTGTGACCATCGATGGCACTCATCTATATGGAAAATATAAGGGTAAGCTTCTAATTGCAATGGGAATTGATGCGAACTTATAAATCTTCCCACTTGCCTTTGCTGTGGTTGACGAGAAGACGTATGAGAGCTGGTTATGGTTTCTCCGTAATTTGAGGAGGCATGTTGTGCCAAACAGACGAGGCCTATGCCTTATTTTAGATCGGCATACTGGCCTTGTTTCTGCAGTCAGTATGCCAAGTTTAGGCTGGGCACCGCCAATTGCCACCCATCGGAATTGTATACGACATGTTGAGGTGAACTTTACGAAGAAGTATAAAGGAGTTCAACTTACTAAGCTGAGGTCAACTATTGCCAAAACCCCTCAAGTTCGCAAGTTTGAGACTACGATGCAAACGATAAGAGAGTTAAACCTTGAGGCTTGGAAGTATCTGGATGAGATCTCATTGGAGCAGTAGACTATGTCTCTTGATGGGGACCATAGATATGGAAACAAGACCACCAATATATCGGAGTGCTTCAACAACGTGATGTAGGGTGCTCGGGCCTTGCCTATCAGCTTGCGCATAATTTACTTCTTACAAAGTTTTGACATATTTCAGTGACAGAAATACAGTGGGGGTGGCTTGCCAGGGGAATGGAGCTCAATATTCTCCAAACGTCCGAGCGTTGGTGGAGAAGTTCCAATGTTGTGCTCACCGCCATCGCATAATGCGTTTTAACCAAATGGTTGGTGTATACGAGATAACCACTGGCCGCCATGTTAATGGAGGAGGCAATGTCCAAGTTGTGGATCTAAAAGAAAAAACCTGCACGTGCGGTAAATGGAGTCATCTTAGGATTCCATGCTCATGTGTTATTGTCGTATGCGAGGAGCGGCACTATGATTGGATGGGGATGATAGCATCAGAGCACTCTGTCGAGACTTATGTCAATATTTATGCTCCTCGTTTCAAGCCCTTAGATGATCCAAAGTATTGGGAAACACCTATTGGTCCAAAGTTTATTCCGAATGCCCGTCTAAAGCGAAAAAAAGGTAGACCAATGTTGACCCGCATCTAGAATGAAATGAATAAGAGTGAAAGAGTTTCGAAAGTGCGATGTGGGATTTGTCGTGAAGAGGGTCATAATAAAAAAAATTGCCCTGGCAAACTTCCAGCCTAGTTGTGACATTTGATGGTGTTATTTATTTTTAATATTTGATAATGTAGTAACATTTTGTCTTGGACATGTAATCAGTAATCATTTTCCTTATTTGAATGACAATCTCTCTTCAATATGTAATCAGTAATCATTTTCCTTATTTGAATGACAATCTCTCTTCAATATGTCACAACTAAAGTGAACATAATTTGAAGTACATTTTATAAGACACATGTAATCTCCAAATGTTTTCTTATTTGAATGATATGCCGTACAATTTATAATTTTTTATGTTTTAATGCCTATTTATCTTCTTCATAGGAATTTATCAGATATGGACCCTTAGGCAGAGTTGCTTTCCCCTGAATTGGATGATCCATCAGTTCTATTTCGTCAGGACAGACATAGATCTTCACATATATGGGATGCTGGGGTAAGTTTTACTAAATATTTAAACATGTATTACTCTTTTATCAATTATAATAACTTAACTATTGCATTTAATTCTGTAAAATTTTTAATGTTGCTAATCTAATGTTTTTTATCATTTCAGGACGAGGTAGTCCTTACTGTGAGGAACATCAAGCACTTGATGAGGGATACTAGTCTTACACCCAGAGATGATAGGTTCATTGAGTACTAGATTAGGGCAGGGATGTATAGATATTATCAGATGGGATGTATTCAGTTATACCACCCTTTGATCACAGCCCTATGGAGGCCTGAGACGCATACATTCCACATGAGCTGTGGGGAGTGCACAGTCACATTGGAGGACATTAGTGCAATCACGGGCCTCCCGGTTGATGGACATGCAGTCACCGGCATGGATGAGGAGCATAGTGTGGTAGGGTGGACTGCCATGGTTGAGAGGTTACTAGGCATTGCCCCACTTGCAGCAACTATTCGTGGAGGTCGTCTACAGATCAGCAAGTTGTTCCGTCATTTTATTAGATTACCAGATGATGTAGATGACGAGGTTATTCGATAGCACGCACGTGCTAATCTCTTGTTGTTGATTGGTGGTAACTTACTATCAGACAAATCTGATAATTTGGTCAAGCTGATGTACTTGCCCTTATTGGAGGATTTAGAGCATGTTGGGCAATATAGCTGGGGTTCGGTGACACTGGCTTGCCTTTACCGGGAGATGTGTAGAGCATCACAGGCTGATGCAAAGGAGATCTCAGGGCCTTTGGTGATATTACAGATATGGGCATAGGAATGGTTCTCTCTCCTACGACCTGTGACCCGACAGCCTGCACCGTTGGCTCCAGCACAGGATGTCCCCCCAGAGGCAGGAGTAGCTGATGCCATACCTGTAGAGGAGGTGTCTGCCCTAGACCCTTAGTATGTTGCGGTAGCAGATGTCGCCCCTCCACCGCTACTAAAAGACCTATATGGCTATAGGTATGAATTTATACTAAAAATTTTAATTAAGTTGTTTGTCAGGTTTCATTTTAGGGTATTCAAGCATAATACTGCAACTAATGTTAAATATTCTCACTATAGGTGGCGCTCCCGACTTATATTGATGACTTCTCGCACCTTGAGAGAGTACAGGGATCAGCTGGATCTGATGACAGAGTCGCAGATGAGGTGGTAACCCTACCCAGCTGATCTCTCCATACCTGCACAGGACCACTTCATATGGCGAGCTAAAGTGTCACTTATATGCTTCGACGTGGTAGAGATATACTTTCCTGATCGCGTTATTCCTGATCGCGTTATGCTATAGTTTGGTGTGCTACAAGAGGAGCCTGTTTCATGCGACAACAGCCTTACCTTGCATGCACTTGATCGACGAGGTCGCGTAGGTACTCATTGGGATGTTTACCATCGAGATCATATTGCCGCACAGGAGGATCGTCGTAATAGGATTGTCACAGCTATTCCATTTACAAGGCATATTTCACCAGATGATCAGTGCATGAGGTGGTATCGGACCATCACCAGGACTCCTATTGGACCTTTGCGAGACATGCCTTTGATCGGGCCTCAGCCCGTTGCAGCTACTCGGACTTTACTAGTAAGTTGTTACTATTTCTCAATATTGTCAATTTTCAGTTCAATTCTATTAGTATTTTTTTTTTCTAATATCATCTGTTCTATGTTTATAGGTAGAAACTGCAGTAAGGGCCACTCAGATAGCAATAGATATCCTCAGTTGTAGAGACTGGGATGAGGTTCGTCACATGGCAGAGCTGATGAGATCGATTGGGCGAAGGACGATTATGGCCATAGATGAGGAGCATAGACTTGCCGATGCTCCAACAACCACATCAACAGGAGCAAGACCCCCCAATTCTTTAGGAGCAAGACCATCATCATCTGCTAGAGTGGGACCATCTACATCTACAGGAGTAGGACCTTTCAGTTCCTTAGGTGTCAGCCCATCGACTTCTGGTAGGCCACCTTCACCTGATGGTCATTCACATCATCCATTAGCCAGTATTGATGACTATGCTATAGTCATGGATGATGTAGACACTACACAGACACCGTTGGTGGAGGCTACACCATTAGTTCGTACTCCCAGTCCAGTACAGGATGACACTGTAATGGATCGTCCTCTTCAACAATATAGGTGAAAAAGGCCTAGGGCTCGTGTCGACCTAGCGATATATCCTCCAGTCCAGTTTCCCGATGACCCACCACCACAGCCATTGCCTGTCGGGCCCCAGACTCAGCCTCAGGTGCAAGAGACACGGAAGAACCCCACACGTACCAAGAAGGTGCCTAGTTGTGGGAGAGGGTAGGCATACTCTTTTAGGTTAAGCATTTTGATTTTGTTTCTACAAACTATAAACAATGTTTAAACAATATATTAATTTAATGGAATGGACTACACATTTGTTAATGTGATATTTGCTTTTCTGTGCTAATACCCGTTAATGTGGATTTATGTATACTGTTAATTACATGTTATGGTGTCTTGTGCAGGTGTTGATATTTTGAAATTTTGGTTGTATTGTGTTGTTGCATTGTTGTATGGGGGATTACTGCATGAAAACGCAGTTTGGGACTGCACTTACTGAAAACGTAATTTTGGAATGCGCTTTCAGTCAGAAAACGCGCTCCTGGAATGCGCCTTCACCAGACTTAAAAATGCATTCTTAAATTGCACTATCATTAACGGCACTCCCACAATTATTTATAACCCGACAGTAAAAATCATATATTTTTATTAATTAACCGTAAAACAAAAAAAAAAACTCTAATTATGTCTATTTAAATTATATATAAGAACACAAAAACGGAAATTTGTAATTTCACTCAGGCTTGGTTTAGAAGATAAAAAAAAAATAAAAAAACACACTTTCAATGTTTTAGGTGTTCGGAAAAACCTTAAATATGATAAGTAACTTCTGATAATTTTTAGTTGTGTAGTAAAAAGAATAAAAATAATTAATTTTTAATATATTTGCTAAAAATATAAATATAAATAAAATTTATTTTAATTTTCTTGTACCAAACTAAGTTTAGGTGTTTTTGTCAAAATTTGTAAAGTTTTACTTATGAAGAATGATTATGTCTATTCAAATTATATATAAGAATATAAGAACATGAATTTTTAATTTCACTCAAGTTCGGTTTGGAGGACAAAAAAATAAAAAAAAACACACTTTTGGTGTTTTAGGTGCTTGGTAAACACTATATATTATCAGCAACTTTTGGTAATTTTTACATGTTTAGTAAAACAAATAGAAATAATTAAGTTTTATAAATAATTAGTTTTTAATATATTTTCTAAAAAATATAAATATAAATAAATTTTATTGTAATTCTCTTGTACCAAACTAAGGTTTATTTATGAAAAATAATTATGTCTATTCAAATTATACATAAAACAGGAATTTCTACTTTCAGTTAAGTCCTACTTGGAGGATTAAGGGGAAAAAAAAAAAAAAAAAAAAAACAAACAAGCTTTTGATTTTTTGGTATTTGGTAAAATACCAAAAGTTATCAACAACAATAATCCTATGTAAAAGTTGTCAATATATCAATTTTTTGCTGAGTTTGTGAGAGTACAATAATTATTTCACGCTAACGTAATTTCAAAAGTTACCAAAAATTTGATATTTTGACAATCTGTCACAAAAAATTATTGACAAATTTTAGTATTTTACTAAACGTCTAAAATATCGAAAGTTTGTGTTTTTTTTTTTTATTTCTTTACCTCCAAACCGAGTCTGAGTGAAATTACAGATCTAAAAATTGCCAAACATTACTAATCATATTAAAAATATTTTTATTTTATTGTCCAACTTAATCGAATAAAAAATTAATTGTTCTAATCACACGATGTATACCAAAATCCAGGTTGCCTCACAAAAAAAAAATGGAAGACAGACATCAAATGATGGCCTCCCCCCGGGGAAAAATTGCAACGGCCGAAGTCAGGAGCCCCCCCATACCCCAAATTATCGATGGTCTAATACAATAATTTATTATACAACAATTTATTAGCGACAAAATTATATGGTAGCTACAAACCAAAAGTTTGTGGATAAAAGATCTCAATTTGGTACCAAAAATAAAAGCATTTAGCGTCAGTTAATTGGAGACCAAATATTAGTAGTTAATATATTTTATTTGGCCTCAAATACATATATGAGAAAGAAAAAGTAAGAAAGATTGTGAGAAAATCTAACTGGTAAAATTTGGATTTATCAGCAACCAAAATATTAGAGGTTAATAATATATTATTTAATATTTTATTTAGCAACAAAATAGATGGTAGCTAATAATTAAAAATTTATAGGTAAAAAAAATTAATATAGCGCCAAAATACGATGAAGGAAAAGGTAAAAAAAAGATTGTGAGAAAATCTAACGATAAAATTTAGAATTATCAACAACCAAAATATTAGTGGCTAATATATATTATTTAGCGCCAAATACGTAAAAGAGAAAGAAAAAGTAAGAAAGATTGTGTGAAAATCTAAACCAAAATATTAGTGGCTAATAGTATATTATTTAATTTTTTATTTAGTAACAAAATAGATGGTGGGTAATAGTTAAAAATTTGTGCGTAGAAAATTTTTTAATTTGGTACCAAAATACGTACAAGAAAGAACAGGTAAGAAAGAATGTGAGAAAATTTGGCGCATAAAATTACTATTTATCAACAACCAAAATATTAATGGGCAATAATATATTATTTGGCAACAAAATAAATAATTGCTAATAAAAAATAAACTTAATCTAGCACCAAAATAAGCCGGCTAGTTGGAGACAATTTGTGGCTAAATGGAAAACCTTTTCCCACAAAATTAAATTTTGTCCCTAAAAGTGGTGACTAATAATGTTTTTTTTGTTGTAGTGAAAATGAAATGAATTCATTGAATTACTAAAAACTAAAAATGAAATACTTGTTTTCTTCTTTTTTTTTTTTAAATTAAATTGTAAATGAAAATAACTAGTCCAAAATCAAAACAGCGTTCACGAAAAATTCAAAGATCCCGAAAACTTTGTTCACTCAAAAAGAAACAAGCTCTCATGAAAGAAGAGAAGAAGAGGAGGAGGCAGTCAAGCCATCTAGATGCAGTGTAGACTGGGTGATTTGTTGGAGTTGAGTAGCATGGATGTGAAGTTGCATGGTAACCTTCGACAAGACCGACACATTATTGACTTGGAAATTAATTAAGAAAGCGTGGTAATAATGTCAAGTAATTCAGTGCATATCTAATGCAGTTTTTATAGATTGATAATTTTACTTTTATTTAATTAATTAGAAATTTAATGTAATATTTATATCTATTAAATAAATCAACTTTTAAATTAGTATTTATTTTCTTTTCTCCACTTTTTCACAAAAAACAGATTTTAAGTTTTTCTTAAAAA
>QLOD02169121.1:0-12164 GCA_003260245.2 Sideroxylon spinosum
AGATCAAATACTCTTTGTGAATACTAGACACACGCACAAATATAGTAAATGGCATTCATTGGTCAAAAGAAATTCTCATTAAAATATATAAAAAGATAGCATAAAGTATGTCTTTTAGTCTATATCTCTATCATATACCCCTTTCACCCTTGTGGAGTCCTATACTCCTTTTGATTCATATGTCTTTCACTATTGTAGAGTCTTGTACTCCTAGTGATGATAGTCCTCTACCCCTTATGAAGCCTATACTTCTAGTGGTTCATACTCCTATCACCCTTATGGAGTCTATACTTCTGGTGATTCATAATTCTATCACCTTTGTGGAGTCTATACTCTTGGTGATTTGTACTTCTTTCATCTTTCTTAAGTCTCTACTCCTAGTGATTCATACTTCTGTCACTCTTGTGGAGTTTCTATTCCTAGTAATCCATTTCTCTTACGCTTACGAAAGTCTTATACTCCTGGTGATTCATACTTCTTTCACCCTTGTGGATTCTATACTCTTAGTGATTCGTACTTCTCTCACCTTTATGGAATTTATATTTCTAGTGATTCAATTCTCTCACCCTTGTAGAGTCTTATACGTCTGGTGATTCATATTTTTATCACCCTTGTGGAGTCCTTATAGCCTTGGTGATTCATATCTTTCTCATTTTATGGAGTTTATAATCTTAGTGATTCAATCTTTTTACTTTTGTGGAGTTTATATTCTTGGTGATTCATAATCTTATCACAATTAGAGAGTCTATACTCCTGGTGATTCATATCTCTATCACTCTTACGGATTTTATACTCCGAGTGACTCATACATTTTTTAACCTTGTCGAGTCCTATACTCCTAGTGATTTGTATCTCTCTTACCCTTATGGAGTTCATAGTCTTGGTGATTTAATCCTCTTACCCTTATAGAGTTTATATACTTGGTGATTCATATCTCTCTTACCCTTGTGGAGTCTATACTCCTACTGGTTTATAATCCTATCTACGGAGTCTATACTCTTGTTGATTCATATATTTATCACCCTTGTGGAGTTTATACTCCTAGTGATTCATATCTCTCTTACCTTTGTGGAGTCTATACTCCTGGTAGTTTATTATCCTATCACCCATATAGAGTCTATACTCCTGATGATTCATATCTTTATCACCCTTGTGAAGTTTGTACTCCTAGTGATTCATACCTCTTTCACCCTTCTGGAATACTATACTCCTAGTGATTCGTATCTCACACACCCTTATGGAGTTTATACTCTTGGTGATTCAATGCTCTTACTCTTGTGGAGTTTATACTCATGGTGATTCATCTCTCTCATCCTTGTGGAGTTTATACTCCTGGTGATTTGTAGTCCTATCACCCTTATAGAGTCTTATACTCCTGGTGATTCAAAACTCTCTTACCCTTATGGAGTTTATACTCCTAGTGTTCTTCAACTTCTTACCCTTGTAGAGTGTATACTCCTTGTGTTCTTCATCCTCTTACCCTTGTGGAGTTTATATTCATGGTGATTAATATCTTTGTCACCCTTGTGGATTTTATACCTCTGGTGATTTGTACTTCTATCACCCTTGTGGAGTCTTATACTCCCAGTGATTCATAGCTCTCTCACCCTTGCGGACTTTATACTCCTAGTGTTCTTCATCCTCTCACTCTTGTGGAGTTTGTACTCCTAGTTTTTCTTAATCCTTGCACCCTTACAGAGTGTATACGCCTGATGTTACTACCCTTTTTACCCAGGTGTAGTTTATACTCCTGGTGTCTAAACTCCTTATTCCCTAGAGTTTAATACTCCCTTTCTATATCTTGTGTCTACCACAAGATTCAGAGTCAATCCTAGAGTTTGTTACTCCCCTTTTAAAATCTTCTTTTTGCTATGATGAAATTTAGTGTCAACCTTAAAGTTAGCACTCCCCTTTTGAAGTCTTGTTCATACCATCACAAGACTCAGAGTCAGCTTAGGAGTTTATACTTCTTTCTTCTAAACTAGTGATAAGTTTCGGCCCATGAGCGAGGATTACTTCTTCATAATTAAATAATCATTTACTACTACAATTATTGAGATTTATTTTCAGGATCAAATGAAGAAGCCAACCCCTATAGCCATCCAAGTGTGAGGCATCAACCAAGTTGCAAGGTTGTTTCTTTTTTTGTTTCATTATGTAAGGGGGCAAAATTTGGTTGTCTGCTTCTTGTTTTCCACCTTAGGCAAGTTAAAGCAGAAAAAGAGGGGCAGCTATTGACACCCTATTTTTGCCTCCTCCTTTAGTATTTACATTATTTAATGTTTTCAATTGTATGGTGTTTTATTGATTAAATTTTCTTAATCGTAGGACATGTCAAAGCACTAGAAATCAACAAAAAAAATGAACAATCAGTAAAATGACGGTTCTACCCCTAGAACTGAGAAGTCAAGTTAAAGACCCAAATCAAAGCAAAAGGCCACCAGACTACACAGATGTGTCCAAGACATCAAATCGAGGATCTCTGCATCAATAATAGAGTTCAAAGTTCAGAGTTAAGTGTCAACTCGGTCCAGAAGTCCAAAATGGCGTCTGCCAACGTACCTGAGGGATGATATCAATCGGAATACCTAGATCAAGCCAAAAAAAAGCAAGGAGACACATGACATTCTAAGACATTCCAAAGAGTACAAAACAAAGGCCACTCCAGTGGTTATCCGAGCTCCGTCGACTCAAATTGGCTCTTACCAGCAAAAAAGAGGCCACCAGTTCCCCAAACACAATTTGAGCATCCAGACAAAGTCAGAATTCCCTCAAATTGCACATAAATGTTGAGGGTGCATTCCTTGACGTAATGGCATAGCTAGATCTAGTCAAATTGAACTTTAGGAAGTCCTACCAAACCCTTTACTTAATTTTTATTTTGTATTATATAGATTCTTAGAAACATCTTAGAGACCAATCGATGGAATTTTTGGATTCCTCATACCCAAAGATGGTGGGAGGAGTTGTCATGGAGGTGCCTCTATGGGTTAAGTCAAAGGATTAACTACCCTCCTTCTCCATTTCGGAGCAACAATTTTCAAATAGCTATAACTTGAACTTAGGAATTCCCAATTAAGTCAAAATTTGACCTAATTGGTCTAAATCTCTCCAAAAAGTATCCAAAAGATCTCAAAAGCTCTTGAAAACTGTGCCAGAGGTCTTAAAATGGCCCAAACTCGTCGGGAGATGACCCAAACCCTACAAAACATGGCCCAAGCTAGGGACTCAAGCCAAATCAGCTCCCATTTTTTCCTAGCCACCAAACACCTTGCTAAATAGGTTTTTGGAAAGTTTCTTTGCCTATTTTCTCTGCAAACTTATTTATCCAACTTGTTTTATGAACTTTTTCGCATTTAAGGTTAGTCAAGCTTGTTTGCCTATCTTGTTTAGCAAAGAGGTTTTTAAAATAAGCTTTCTAAATATTTTTGAATCCTTTGTTATGCAAACTTGTTTGCCCATTAAGTTTTACAGACTTGTTTGATTGTTAGGTTATACAAAATTGTTCGATTAACCTAATATACAAACTTTTTAGCACCAAAAAAGTATATAAATACGGGCCTTCCTTTTCATTTTCTTCATCCCTCATTTGGCTTCCTCTCCTCTATTAAGAGCGAACCCTCTCTCCCTCTTTGGCCCATTCGGTCGGGCCCCCTTTCCCTCTCATATATTTGGCCTCTCAAGGCATTTCCAAGGTAGTTTGGGAGTAATTTCAAGCCTTCCTCTCTCCAGAGTTCGAGTTCGATATAACCTTTTTTTTCCCTATCTTTTAATTCAAGATTGTTTACATAATTAGAATAGAATTTGTTTTAATTATGTAGATATAATTATTTGTCAATGAAAGGTCTCTAGGTCATAATCAAGTTCAAGTTATGCCCAATGTATGATGCTGACTGGAATTACGCAAGATAATTTTGAATATGAATACCATGCGTTATTATAATATATAGCCATGCGGAACATCATATTTTCCATGCTATAATATCATTCTACCATGATGTGTCATAATATCATGCCTTGTCATCCATGCCATGTTATACTATGTCACTGTCATCCTACCATGCTCACAGATCATGCTGCTATGCTATGCAATAAGACAAAAGCATGTGAGGGAATCGTGGGAGGTCTCACCCAAATATAGTTGTCTATATGCTATGATTTTTTACCAAGTGTTATCAAACTATGCTGCTCCATGTTTCCATACTCATTCATCATTTCATATCATGTTAGGACATCATTTACCATGCTACCACATACTCTGACATACCATGCATCAAGTATTTACATACCAGCACATACCTTAACATGCTGGAACACATTCAAACATGCAAGCACACACCCACTAAGGTTAACAGAGATTGAGAAATCAAAAACTTATCAATTCAAAGCATTCACTTGAGACTGGGAATGACTTAGGATTAGCTAAGCTAATGAATTCTAAGCCATGACATCCCTTAGACATATTTGATCATATCAATTGTCTCACTACCATCACTGGGAACTGAGCTCTTAAGTTAAGCTGAGTTTCTTTCCCAGATGGTAAATGTTCACTCTCATCACATTTGGCCCTAAAGCCCCCCACATAGATTTGACCATTACCAGCAGGCACTAAGTTCTCAATCTAAGCTGAATTCCCTTCCCAACTGATAAATATTCACTCACTTATGCTGAACGCATCCTTGAAAGTTGGGCTTCTCATCAGAGTAGAGCCTATTCTTGTAGTTTAGCCCCAAATGCCAACTACTCCTTACACCCATGTGGAGTGTATACTCCTAATGTCTATACTCTTTTACACCCATAAGGAGTCTTATACTTCTGGTGTCTATTCTCTCTACACTCATGTGGAGTGTATACTCTTAGTGTTTATACTCTTGTCACCCATATTGAGTTTATACTCTGGTGTTTGTACTCTTATCACCCATATGGAGTTTATACTCCAGGTGATTGTCTTCCCTTGACCTATGTGGAGTTTATACTCTTGGTACTTATATTCATTTTATTCATGTAGAGTTCATACTCCTGGTGTTTATTTCCATAGTTAGGCAACAAGCGCCTACTATCCCATCATCTGAAGCTTATGCTCTTTTCATCAGTTTATCTTTTACAAGAAGTGCATAGACGTGATCCCGCCACTGATACGTAAATAGCTTAAGTAGATATCTTGGGTCCGGTCACCCAGTCTTATAGACCATCTAAGTCCTATATCTTTAGGCACTCATAGTTTATCTAAGTCCTGTATCTTCAAACACCTTTTGTAGAGCTACTTAGACCTGATCCCATCAGAGGGATATAGGCAGCTCAGGCAGATAGCTTGAGTCTGGTCACCCCGGTTCCTATAGACTATCTAAAGTCCTACATCTTTCGGCTTTCACACATTAGATCCTCAGGTAAGAGCTACGTAGACCTAATCCCGTCATAAGTGCGTAGGTAGCTCGAGTAGATAGCTTGAGTTCAGTCCACCTGGTCTTTTAGGCCCCCTAGTGTCACATGATGAATTGGAGCTATATCCTATATAGGCAACTACACATAGTCCCCATCACGTAAGTGCTACGTAGACTTGATCTTGTCTCGGGTACATAAATAGCTCAAGTAGATGGCTTGAGCTAAGCCAGCCCAGTCCCTATAGACCATCTAAGTACTATATCTTTAGGCACCTTCATACACTTTACCCTCTAATAGCTACGTTTGACCTGATCCTATCATGGCTACGTAGGCAGCTCAAGTAGATAGCTTGAGTTTGGTCAACCCGGTCTCTATAGACATCTAAGTCCTATATCTTTAGGCAACTTTTTCAAGAGCTAAGTAAACCTAATCCTATCACGGTTATCAGGTAGCTCAAGCAAGAGACTTGTGTACGGTCACCACAACATAAAATGCTAATTATCTTATCTGTAGTGGAGCATTACCTCATTCACTAGTTAACTATTTCCCAGTTATGCGCTGAATGCTAACTGTCTTTTCCCCAAGGAGTAAAAAAGCGATTACTCCTATTACATACCTAAAGTTTAGACGCTTTCTCATCCTATATCAAGAATGAGGCCCCTTTCATTTTAACTCTATATGCAACACTGACCTCATTGGTCATCATCTTTTACATTTAAGCATCACATCTACACTAGGCACTATCCCTAAGCTATGTCAACTGGATCTCTTTGAAGGGTACGCAGGCAGCTTAAGCAGAGATGGCTTAACAGTGGCCTTCACGATCTCTATAGATCATCATCTACACGAGGTATTGATTTAGACTTAAGTTAAAATCTTACATTTGCATACCAATTCACATTTCCTTACCAAATAGTTTAAACCACTTTAGGTCTAGAGTACATTTAATCTGATGTCTTTATAGGATATGCAGGCAACTTAAGCACATAGCTTGAGTTCAGTCACTTCGATCTTTACAAACCATCTCCCAATACACATTTCATCCTTAATACATAAACATTCAGCCATAATTAAACATCTGACTATGCTCTTAGCACATATAAGCTTAGTTAGGCCATTTGGCATCTCATACATTATTTACATTTATGGTTTGCATGCTATAATTATCATGAACCGAAGAATTATCTGTGAGATTATGACTATAGAGAGTGTAAAAGGACTCTGGATATCCCTAGGTATCCAGACGTAATAGTACCCATGCATAGCCGAACCTTGGGACCCACTATCTCTGATTTCATAGACTAATCAAGAGTCACTAAAAATGGGCCTTCTATCTTGATTTCAAAACTTAAACCAAAAATTTTCTTAATTTAAACCAAAACTCGGGTTTCTCGGCATACCCATTTTGAAAATGTCGAGTGGCGACTCCTAGTCTCTATTATCAAGGCCCTTTTCAAAATAAACATAACTTTTATCATTTGAGTGTTTTTGACTCACCACGTTGCAATAAAGACTCATGACCCGAACACATCATAAAATTAGTGCGCGGATCCGATTGCGACGAAATGAACTAAAGACAACTCAAAATTTAATAATTAACCAAAAACAATTTTTAAATTTTCCAATTTTTTTCAAAATTTTTGAATTTTTTTCACACACTCATAAGGAGATATATTATCACCAATTCATCACAAGAATCACAATCATGAATATGGTTATCTTCCCCCCAACTTAAATCAAACATTGTCCTCAATGTAAAAATGTGCAATCAAAAACACGACAAATGTTGGTTAGAAGTTACCTCAATTAAGCTTATCTTTAACATAATACCTGAATTGATGTACATAGCTTAGCATAATCTGAAATTGAACTGATTCCCTTGGGTCCCCCTAACTTGGGTGGCACTATCAGTCTAAAATCATCAAGCTCACAAAAATAATTAGGGAAACAAAAAAGAATTTCAACCTATGAGTGAGAAAATAATAAAGAAAAGAAAAATTAGAAAAGTAAGGCAAAAATGAAATGCTACGTCTAACCTATCTTTATTCATTGTTACATGCTCTCACCTAAATTGTTGGTTTGTCCAAAGCAAAGGACGGATTATCGATAGAGTAGCACTTCGCTCTTTGGAAGAGGTCGACCACAGAGAACAGAATTGAAGCTTTGAACTTGTGAGTATTCTTGGCTTGAAGTAGCCAACTTTTTGGAGTTCAAATTGCTAAAACTACTGTAGAGCTAACAAAAACTGTGAAATAAAAGGGATGGTTCAACTATAGGTTTATTCCACCCTGGGTTCATATGGATCATTCCTTCATTTGTTTTGGGATGGTTCAACCATAGGTTTATTCCACCCTGGGTTCATATGGATCATTCCTTCATTTGGATCATTCCTTCATTTGTTTTACTCGGATGAGAATTGAAGTAATTCAATTTCACTCGGAAGATTTAACTTGAGAAACAAGTTATGAATTTGGTATGAATAAGCCTCTATAATCTCCCTTGATAATTTAGTTTATGTTTTGATAGACATCGACTTAAGTATTAAATGTATCATAATTAATGAAAACACCTAATCAAAAGCTTAACATATCAAAATCAATTCCTAAAGATGGAAGAGTATTAAGTTTATTCAATAAATCAATGAAGTTCAATAATTAGGAAGAATAATCCATATAAACCCTAGGGTGAAACTCCCCTAGGGTTAAACCATCAAGAAATTACTCCTCCATTGATGGATAAGCCATCAATGGAGATCTAATAACAAGAGAATAACAAGAACCCATAAGAAATTACAATCTTATTGATAATTAATAACGTACCATGACAATCCACTGTTGAATGAATGAAAAACTTAAAAATCTTTAATAAACCTTCTATGGATCTACTAGAGTATGAGAGAGAACAAGAGAGAGCAAAGAGGCTAGGAAAAATAAGGTGTGCCCTAATTCTTGGACTAAAGAATGTATTTATAGGTCTTCCCAAAAGAATTACAAGTTTGCCATTCGAAATAAAGATTTTCTGCAGAATCCGTCTCGCCCAACAGGTTGGGGAAAAAGGCCAATAGGTTAGGCACATGCTGAGAGGTGTTCCTGACTACACGAGGCCGCCCAACCGGTTAGGATGAAAGGCTAACAGGTTGGGCACATGCTGAGAGCTCCAAATTTGCTTCAGGACTTCCTCAACCCGTTGGGGAAAATTCTCAACCCGTTGGGTGAACACTTAATCATCAATAATGCTTGTCTTTGCTTTTCCTTGATTCCAAGATCTTCATCACTTCTACAAACACTCCTTTGAGTCCGACGACAACATCAATCATCGACTCTACTCTTTCTTTAGTCTCCAACTCAATCATCTCCACAAAAAGCTCAATTTGACTTGGTTTCCTGCAAAGATCCAAAAAGACTACCGATGCATATATCATGTGAATATCAAGAAAATAAGCACAAAATAAACTCGAATCAAGGGTTTTAAGCCCCCAAATGCATAATAGGATTTAAGTCCCCATATGAAAGGCACATCCTTAGCCAAAAGGGTGCACAGAGGACGTGCAATGGCACTGAAACCCATGATGAATCGCCTATAGAACCCATAATGTCCAAGGAAAGATCGGAGAAGGCAAGTGGGAGATCAATTCCACCTTTGCCTTGTCTACCTCTACGCCTCTAGAAGACACAATATGCCTTAATACTATCTCTTGTATCATATGAAGTGACACTTCTCCCAATTAAGCACTAACCTCTTCTCTTTGTACCTCTCTAAAACTCTCTGTAAGTTATTCAGACACCCCTCAAATGAATCACCAAAAACAGAGAAGTCATCCATAAAGATCTCTAAGAAATCCCCAACCATGTCATCAAAGATGCCCATCATACACCTTTGAAAGGTGCCTGGAGCATTGCATAACCCAAAGGGTATACGCTTATAAGCAAAAGTCCCAAAAGGACATGTAAACACGGTCTTTTCCTGATCTTCTAAGGACACTTCTATCTAATTGTATCCTGAATACTCATCCAGGAAACTATAGTAAGCATGACTTGCAACTCTCTCCAAAACTTGATCAATAAATGGAAGAGGGAAATGGTCCTTCTTCGTACTCGCATTCAGCTTTCTATAGTCTATGCAAACTCTCCACCCAGTAGCTACTCTCGTAGGAATCAACTCCCCCCCTCATTTTCCACAACAGTCACCCCGGCCTTCTTAGGTATAACTTGAATAGGACTCTCCCACTTGCTATCAGCAACAGGATAAATAATCCCAACATCAAGCAGCTTCAGAATCTCCTTCCTAACCACATCCTTAAGAACAGGATTCAACTTACGTTGTGGTTGGTGGGAAGGCTTGACATCGTCCTTTAAACAAATCCGATGGGTGCAAATCAAGGACTAATCCCTTGTATATCAGCTAAGGTCCACCCAATCGCTCTCTTATTCCTACCTAAGACTTCTAACAACTGGGTCTTTTGGTGTTCCTCAAGAGAAGAGGAGACTACCACCGGGTATGACTCATTGGGCCCAAGGAATGCATACTTCATCGAAGATGGCAAAGGCTTCAACTTAAGCTTAGGAGGCTCCTCACTGCTAGGCACTGACTTAGCCTCTGACTTCGGAAGCTCCTCGAATTTGGGTGACCAACACTCAGCACCTTGCACCTCCTCCACATCATCAAATAATGAACACAAATACTCCACATCGGGGGACTCTAAAAACTTCCTCTCCTCATGGGTCAGAAACGCCTCTAATGGGTCTGAACATAACTATGTGTCCACATGCTCTTGCACAAGGCTATTTATCATGCTCACCTCATGGATCTCCTCATCATCTCCCAATTGGGAGGTGACATTATAAACGTTCAGATCTAAGGTCATGTTACCAAAGGTAATAGACATGTTTCCATTCCTAACCCTGATGACTGAATCTATGGTGGCTAGAAAAGGACGACCCAAGATGATTGGGGCTTGATCACTCACCCCTATGTTTGGACACGTGTCTAACACAACAAAATCTGCAGGATAAACAAAATTCTCAGTCTGTACTAAAACGTCCTTCAATATCCCCTTAGGAACTCTAATGGTCCTATCTGCCAACTGAAGTGGGCTGAAGTTCCTCCACCCAAGTTTGAGGTAGAAAGAATATGGAAAAAGGTTGACACTCACCCCCAGATCACACAAAGCTCTCTCAATTTTCTTTCCACCTATCTCCACTGAAATACAAGGACAATCGGGGTCCTTAAATTTAGGGGAAGAGACCCAGAAATGGTAGTGCTAACATTGGCTGCAAGAAGGACCTTGTTTTGATGCAAGAACTTGCGCTTGTAAGTGCACAAGTCCTTCAGGTACTTAGCATACACAGGAATGTGTTTGATGGCATTAAAAAAAGGAATATTGAGCTTCACTTGAGAGAAAAGCTCATGAAGGGACTCAGCAAGATCTGGCTTGGATTTCCCCCTCAACCTCTGAGGGAAAGGAGCCGGGCACTGAAAAGCATGGACTCTAGGATCTTGAACAATAGGGGTGGAAGACTCATCTTTCCTTGACACGCTCAACTCATCCTTCATCTTAGTAGACTCTTCCTTTTCAGACTCATTACTCCTAGGCTCCTCCACAATGGGTGAAGTAAAATGTGCCATAGGAGTGAAAACAACAGGCCTAGAAAGTTTGGGAGGGATGGTCTTATCAATCACTCTACCACTTCTCAAAGTGGTAACAGCCTTAAGATGCTCCACATGAGCATCTGACCCACTAGAATCAGCCACAAAGTGCTGGCCTTGAACATTGGGAAGAGCTTGGGTCGGCAAAGAACCCTTACCACTTTGACTAACACTCACCGCATTGGTTAATGTAGTCAACTAAGACTTGATATTCTTAAGGGTTCTATTGTTCTACTCATTGATGGAAGTCTGACTCTGCAAGAAAGCTTGGAAGGTATCCTCTAGACTTCTCTTATGTGGAGGCCGATATGGAACTTGACCCGGAGGGGGTCCTTGCTGCTGGAACTGAGGGAAAGACTAAGGTGGATATCTCTGCTGCTGATATTGAGGGGTAGGCTGGAAGAAATGCCCTGACTCACATTCGGCTGAAAAAATTACCCTTGATTCTGATAGGGCTGAAAACCTGAAGAACTCTGACCTTGACCTTGGGAAGGAGTGTCCCTCCGTCGAAAACCTGGATGATCATTAAATCTAGGATTGAAGTTCTGCTGTTGAGTGGACTGGAAGGAAGACCTTTGCTGCAAATTTACACCATTGACATCAGTTGGAGGATTCCCAAGAAGAAGTTCTTTGATGGAAGGAATAGTAGGACAATTGTCCGTACTATGATCACTCTGACTGCAGATAGTACAGACTTGCTCCACTTGAGTGACATGATTGACTTCACTGACTTTCTTAATCTCAAGATTCTCTAACTGACGAGTAATCTGAGCTAATCTAGCACTCAAGTCATCCATCTCACTTAGAATATGCCTCCCTGCACTAGAGATTCCCGACGACTCACTCTGAGTAGACCTATCATGGGGATTGGTGGTATCCCAAGTCTGATACTACTTAGCTAAACCTTCTAAATACTCATATGCCTCATCAGGTGCCTTGGACCGAAATGCACCCTTACACATCACGTCTATGAATTGCTTAGTCCTAGGACTCAACCCTTCATAAAAAATTTTAACTTGATCAGCCACTGAGAAACCATGATGTGGGACCAAATTAAGGGACTCTTTGAACCTTTCCCAACACTGATAAAATGACTCACCTTCCCTTTCAGTAAAACTTTGAACATTTTTCTTTAA
>QLOD02169172.1:0-12159 GCA_003260245.2 Sideroxylon spinosum
GCCAAAGATAGGTTTGATTCATTTCAGAAGGAAGTTTTCTCTTATATGGTTTATTATAGTTATTGACTTCATTTAGTCACACAATAGGAGAAATAGGATTAATAATATAAAGACCATCCACTAATGTACTAGAACAGATAAAATTTTCATTTTTCTTAATAACAATAGAGTCATTAAAATAAACTAATTATCCATCGTCAACTAACTTAGAAACTGAAATTAAATTCCTTCTAATTGAAAGTACATAAAGGCTGTCTTTCAATACTAAAATCCTATCTCTACTAAAAAAAAAGCTAATATCTACCACTGCAACTACTGACACTCTCGTGCCATCTCCCAGAAATATGTAGACCTCCCCATCACTTAGCTGCCGGGTCTGCTGGAACCCCTACAAAGAATTGCAAACATGATTAGTGGCTTCCGTATCTACACACCAGTTACTGGTAGATAACACCATTAAACAAGTTTCAACTACAAGTGAATGAGATATACCTCTAGCTTGTTTCCTGGCAAGCCAAACTGGACATTGTTGCTTCTAGTGACCTAGCTGTTTGCAGACGAACCACTTTTCCTTCTTTTTTATTTCTCCATTGGGCTGTGGAGGTTGTTGCTGTGTTTGTTTCTGAACCTTTTTCTTCTTCTTAGCATGAGACTTCGAAGAAGAACATTTTTCAGTAACCATACTAACTACAGGCTTCTTGATGAAACTCTTTGTCGCTTGAAGTTCTTTAAGTAGCTCTGCCAGTGTATAATTCATTTTGTTCATGGTATAATTAAGGCAAAACTGCTTAAAGGAAGCAGGAAGAGACTGGAGAATGATATCGACCTGGATTTCCCTATCTATCTTCGCTCCAAGGATCTCCTGTTCATTCAAAAGACTAATCATCTTCAGAACATGATCCCTAACATGAGTTCCTTCAGCCATATTAGAGTTCATCAGTTCTTTCATCGTAGTCTTCCTAGCCGCACGACTTTGATCCCCAAACATTTCTTTGAGGCTCATCATCATGTCATAGGCAGTGGATACAGGCTGATGCTGATGTTGCAGAACATTTGACATAGAAGCCATAATGTAACACTGCGCCATCTCATCGGCCTTAATCCACTTTCGGTAAGCCTGGGACTCCTCATCTGAAGCCCTTTTACCGTGTTTCGCAGGATAGATCTGAGTGAACACAAACTTTTACCCTTCTGCAGTTAACACTATATCCAGATTTCTTTTCCAATCAATGTAATTAGGACTAGTAAATTTGTTTTCTTTGAATATCACAGCAAATGGATTGAATGAAGACATTTTTAATCCTGAGAATCATACATCAAATAAGACATAATGAGCAATAAACTTTAAATTCAAATTATAAATAAGGCCCCTCAACCACTATAAATGAAATAATTTTCTAATAGCCTAGTACATTGTGAATAGTATGCCTCGATGGGAGGAAGTCTACTATTCATCATTTATCTTGACTGGTAAAACCTATTAATTTTACTATCTAGGTAAAAAGAAACACACCAAGTAAAATTAATTAGCTAGCTAAATTTGGTCATATTAATATTTGTAGTGAGTTCGATGGGGAGGATACTAATATTTATACCTAAGTGTATACCATCACTCAATCCTAGATCCATTGTCCTATGGTGGATCCCTCAGATGGAGAGGTAATCCAACATTGACAATTACTAGGGATTATTCTTGGTGAGCTGGCAATTAATTTTATCCGATGGGGAGGAAAGCACTGAAGCCAACACGTGAAATTAATTACCTCACCAATAAACAAGTGATGGGACGATGGGATTTAAATGTGATTAATTTCCTCTCCCACTTAGTTATCTAAACAATAGTTTGAGGGTTTTAAAACTTATGTTTGATTATCAAATAAATTAAAAATCCCATACTAGTGATCAATATATATGTAAAATAAAATTCTTAATTCCTTTAATTTAAGAAAAAGATTTTAAATCAAAGAACTTTGGAATGAATTTTACTATCTAGTTGCCTATATACACACTAGTCTTGGAATTTCAAATATATAAAATAAAAACATAAACATCAAGTGATTATCCAGTGAACCATATTCTCCCAGTTATAAATATAAGAACAAAAAGATAATCAATCAAGCATACAACATAACCAATATAAACAAGCTAAATAAAATCCCTGTTATTATTGTAAAAATTCTCCACGTAGATGAAGATTCTCGTTGCACCATGATGCTACTTTGCTTTCCGCTTTGCTCGATGATTGCCACTCCCGGGGGTCTGGGGGCTGGCCCCTAACGGGGATCAACATGCCTGGTCAGGTCTCGGAGGTCGAGGGGGCAGCGGCCCCCGCGGGGTTCGGGGCAGCGCCCCAAAAGCTAAACAAAATCAGAATACTTAATGAACAGAAAATTGCCATTCTCGTGAACTGTTTTGGCCCGCCAACTACTCGGGCTGAGACCCAGTCGACTGCCTAAACAAAACTAGGGTTCCTAGATTTTCTTTTCGATTTCGATTCTCCTTCGGATTCTTCTTTCTACTCCGATTCTCCTTCGGATTCTGAATTCCTACTCCGATTGTCCTTTAGATTTTAAATTCAAGCAACACAGCACGTTTTCTTCCTCCATCAGAGCCGCGCCAGATTACATAAATCCTATGGCTCCATTAGGGAGTTCACATGCTACGTATTAACAATTACAAGGCTCTTAAAAACCAGAGCACACATGCTTTTATTATTACAATGATCCTACGCCTGGTTAACCGGAGTTCACAAAGACAAATCTAAGCAATATTAAAACAGATCACATACATTCATGTGACCATAATAACAGGATAGAAATCTACAAAACAGAGTTATCAGCAAGCACGATCTATCCTAAGCATGCATATTACGTTTTAATGGAGAACATGGCCGTATTATTCATATACAGTATTAGCCGTGGCTCTGATACCACTGTTGGGGAACGCGAAAAACACTAAGATCACGACTATAGTGTATATAATTAATAGAAAAAATTTTTACCGTTCTATACTACGAGAACAAGATCATACCTTCGAGATCTCTCTGGTTTGATCTCGACAAATTCGATAGACAAAACTTTTGTTGAATTTGATTCGACTGCTCGATCTCAATCTTTAGCCTTCTGCCGTATTCCCGAAAATACCTTCCTTCTCTCTCACAAGATGGTGGGATCTTTCGGTAGTCTCTCTAGAGTTTCTTATTTTTCTACTCAGAAAATGTTAACCCTAGTTGCCACAAGAGAGGGTATTTTATAGGGCTACAACAGGGACCAATAGGCAAATAAGAGAAGGACTTCCTACGTAATTAAATTTCCTAATCCTACCCAGGTTAGGATTTAATTACATAAATTATAATTTATTCCATTAAAGAATTAAAATTACACTCCTAATCTTATTCGAAATTGTATTTTCGAGCCTTTAATATTAAATACTTATTGTCTCCCTATGTTAAGATTACAGATATCCACCAATTATTTCTAATTACTGACAATCTAATTTATTTGGCTTTTTTATTATCCTTAAGACTTTTCCACTTAACTTATTTGATGTATCGGATTCAAAATTCATTTGCAAGGTTTGATACATTCAAAACTTATAAGTTTCCTCAAGGAGATATCATCAATCCAAATTATTAGGACGTGGATTCCTTCAACTATTAATATTCATCATATATATAATGTTATTGCCCAACCCACTGAGTTTATTGACTTATATAGAATCTCACTCTTTGTGTAATCAAAGCAACAATCACTATATACACGTGTATAAGAATAAAATTCGGATTAAGAGTATAAGTAATCATAATAATCACGAGATTTAAATTATTTTATGAAGTCAGTATAAAATAATTAACTCAACTGGGTCCAGTTCAATATACACAGAGTGTATTAGCACAAAAAGTTAGAATTAAACCATTCCCCGTAGTCAAGACAGACCTACTGAAATTCTGTGCTACAGTTCTACTGATGGTGTGTCCAATTCCATCTAGAACTACGAACGATGAACTTGTATTCCAAAAGAACCCATGATCTAGTCTTCTGTGTGTAAGCCGTACTCTACACACTAGATCAAATACTCTTTGTGAATACTAGACACAAACACAAATATAGTAAATGACATTCATTGCTTAAAAGAAATTCTCATTAAATATATAAAAACATAACATAAAGTATGTCTTTTAGTTTATGTCTCTATCAGATGTAACTCCCATAATTTCTCAGGAAACACATCTATATACTCACAAACAACTATAGAAAGAAAGCGTTTAGTGTCTTCTCATTTAACTTCAAACTGGCCAATAAATCAGAAAATTTCCCAATGCACTTAGTGTCAAGTAATGGAGAAGGCAATACTGCTCTTGTCTCACCCCGAACATTAACTATAGTGCCATCAGATAAAATAGCTGTCACCAACTAACGGTAACAATCAATTGTCATCCGATAAGTAGATAGCCAATCCATTCCCAAAATCACATCAAATTCTTTCATCTTTAGCATCCTCAATTCAATCTACAATTGCACATCACCCAACTATAGAACACAGTCTTTACAAAGCCAATTTACCTACAAACTACTACCCATAAGAGAATCCACATGCATAGGCTCTTCAAGCCTCTTCGGTGTCAAACCCAAAGTCTTTACAAATGCATACGAGATGAATGAATGTGATGCGCCTGTATCAAATAAAACATGCACCCAAGTACTAAACAAAAGAAATGTATTGTTTATCACAGCAACGTCTGGAGTCTCATCTCGCTGTGCAAGTGCATAGGCACGCCCCTGAGTCCTCTAACCTCCCGAGCTGCCATCACCTCTCCCTCTATTTCTCTGGTCACTGCCACCACCATGTTGCTGCTGGAATTGTTGAATTTTTTAATGGGTTGTTACTGCATAGGTGTTGTAGGCCTCACTGGATATTGCTAAGCATCTCTCTCTACACTTTCTTGGGACATCTCCCCCATTGGGAAATTTGGTTGAATATGTCTGGGCTGGTTATATCAGTAACACACTCTCGGCCCGTACTGACTTTGATATCCTCCTCTCTGCTGATATTGAAACTGCTGTCGTCATTGACCGCCCAATGACCCTGGTCCTGAGCCTGAACCCGAACTGCTCCTACTTTGATAAGAAAACTGTTGTTGTTGCTTAAACCTCCTCCGAGGATTACCCATCCATTTTTTACCCTTTCTTTGTCTGGAATTAGAGCTATATATTTGAACTGTACCTTGTCCTTGACTTTGCCCTTGGCCTTCTCGAGCCCTAGATCTGAAATCAATTGCATCTTTCTCAACTGCCAAAGCTGTAGTGACCACCTTTGCATAAGCCTTATGTCTCAGCCTAATGATCTGCCTCCTGATGTTAGAACTCAGACCCCATTCAAACTTCCTTACATTTGCTTCTTTATCTTGCATATATTGCAGCGCAAACCTTGCTAGCTCAGCAAACTTTCTTTCATATTCTTGGACTGACATATTTTCTTGCTACAAAGACATAAATTCCTGCCTCTTCATGTCCCTTTTTACTGAAGGGAAAAGCCTTTCAAAAAAGCCCCCTTAAATTCCTCCCAAGTTAAAACATGACTATTAATTGTCTCTTTATAAGACCTCCACCAATGAATAGTACTTGCATGGAATTGACGGGCTGTTACCCTGATTCTGACCTTATTTTCTTCAATACCCAGAGTCTCCATCATCCCACTGATTTCTTCCATCCATCTCTTCGCCTCCATGGGTTCCCCTTCACCATTAAACTTAGGTGGATCATGTTTCTTGAATTGACTCATTATCCTCATGATGGGCGTGTCTCCCGGTACAGGAGCTGCTGCAAGAGCTACTGCCTATCCACCGAATCCCTGTATTTGGGCCTACTGGGCCGCCATAAATTGTATCATCTGCTCATAAGTCGGCAGTGGAAAGCCACCACCTGCCAATGGTAACTCGTGAAAATCCCCTTGCCCTCGACCTGGGACATTGGGATCCTGACCACCATCCTGACCTCTCTAATGTCCACCTCTTCCCCGTCTATCCATTCTACAAAATATAACCACCGTTAAATCTAAAATTGATAATATAATACTATAAATGATTAATCTCAGCAGAAACGAATAGGCCTTATTACCCAAGGCCAAAGTAAACACAACCTAGTGCTCTGATACCAATCTGTCACGCCCCTAACTTTATCTGTCCGGGACGAATGGCATGGGAATATGGGAAATAATTTAATAAAGAAAACCTACTCCAAGGCCAAGTCATAACAAGATAATAATCATCAGAGCAGCTAATACATCCCTCATTCCCATTTTAAAGAAAGCAAACCACATCAATAAAATAAAGGATGACGTCACACCCCGGTGACATGATCCAAGGCGTATCTAGTCAAACAAATATTACATTATACTATTTTGTAATAAAATAAGTCTGGTACCCACACTCTGGGTCACACAAATAATAATACAATAATTTCACATTGGAATAGGTAACATAATAATAATGTCCTTCGGTCTTAGCTCAACTCAAGGTGGTTACTTCCTAGTCTTGA
This sequence comes from Sideroxylon spinosum, assembly GCA_003260245.2. Classification (NCBI taxonomy): domain Eukaryota; kingdom Viridiplantae; phylum Streptophyta; class Magnoliopsida; order Ericales; family Sapotaceae; genus Sideroxylon; species Sideroxylon spinosum. The sequence goes on from QLOD02169172.1 coordinate 6,537, forward strand.
GGGATCACCTGTAATAAGGATGGGATGAGCAAACTTACCCAGTAGGTAGGACATGCTAGTGTGTACGTGATTGTACTGTAAAAAGTACTATCATGAACTTTATTTTGAGGATTTTTATGTGAATTCATACCATAAATGAATGAAAATGCGAGTTTATTTGCATTAATGAAGGTTTGGTGTGATTTACAGGTATTTGAACAGAAAATGACAGAAATTGGACCAAAAAAGATCAATTCAGCAAAGTGGTTCGAACCTTTGTTCGAACCATAGCTTGTTCGAACACTGGTTCTAACAACAGAAGGTGTAGAAGATGGAAGAAAAACAAAAAAATTCTAAGTGTGGAAAGTTGGTTCGAACATTTGTTCGAACCATGACTTGTTCGAACCAATGTTCGAACAGCAGAGAGCATATCCACGATAGACTAGAATCCTGTTCGGTGTTTGGCCCATAACTGGCACTACAGATCTTGGTTTCAGGTGTTCTTTAGCTCGTTGGAAAGCTAAGACATAGGGCTACAACTTCCATGAAGAGTCCAAGACCCAATTCTGCCGTTTTAAAGTCCTAAATGAATCCGAAACGTAGAAATCAGAATCTGCCTGGAAGATTTCTCACAACTCAGACCTGTCTAAGGTTTTGGGCAATATATGGAGTTCTAGAAGTCTGAATTAGACGAGTTTAGGTGCGTTGGAAAGCTGAGAAGGAAAGATAAAACTTTTCTTGAGAACCAACCCCAAAATAAGTCGTTTTGATACCCTAAATTCAGCGCAAAGTTAGGTCCAAACAACTGACTAAATTCTACAAATTTAATGGCATTCTTGTAATTTTTTGAAGAATGGGATATAAATATGAGTTGGGATTTCAAGAGAGGAGAACATTACATACAATAAATTTAGGTTACATTAGAGAGGTTTTGAAGGGTTTCTTCATATCCTCATTTAGGATTTTCAATTTCTTTTGTAATTTTCTACTTTTTTTATAATCTCCATGTTCTAGAGTAGATCAAGGTAAAGGACTTTGGGATCCATAAAGATCTTCATGTATTTGGATCAATTGAGGTATAAATTGCAATTTAATTATGATCTCTACACACTTAGATGTTTGATTGGTTGATTTTTCTTCAAACCCTTTGTTTGTATGCAATTTCTACCTTGCCTTTTCATGCCATGTATGTTGAGTACTAGTTGGGAATGGTATGCACCCTAGGTGTTTGATGAAATGTCTCAATGGATGATTTACACAAAAATCTCTAATGTTCAAATGCTTTTCTAGACTTTGTATGCACACCAAGTGTTTGTATGCATAGTGCTTGTATTGAGTGTGATTACATGTTTGGTCTTTGGTAGAATACTTACATCCTAGATCAATTATGCATGCTATGTATAGTGATGCTATATTTCCCTATGCATTCTAACAATTGGACTTAATTTCTCTAAATCGACCCACCTTGTGATGGTTTGCCTAGATGCATATAGGTAGACATGTTGGCACTCCAAATTGATTCAATTGCATGATGATTGGATGGGTTAGCCTTAGTCCATAGCCTCTTTAAATTCGTAGATTTTAGCTCATTTTCATTCACTTTGCATTAGATTCAATTGCCACCTCCTAAGTGTTTAAAAAAATTCCTAGGTAGGTTCTATTTTCGAAATTCACGAGTGAACAGTAATCATTCTATACTATCGATCACAACAATCTCCACAAGAATATAATATAACAATACTCATGTTATGATATGCAACATGAAATGCAATAGCTAATGCATTCTCTAATCTCCATCAACCCCCACCTTATCCTGGAACAGGTGACGCTTAGCACAAAGCACGCGGGGTCACTAACCACACCGTTTATGCTAACGGCAACGTATATCTTAAATTATATAGAGCTTCTTATCTAAAGTAGATCCAGCTGCAATATGGGAAGAATCTCATATCCATATCTTATGAATTACGTCCCAACTCCAAATGACTACTTTCTAGTCATGTATATGGACTAGGAATCATTCGGTATATTAAAATTTCATTTTATCATTTTTCTCAAAAATACGAATCCCGTCCATATATATGAACCGTGCCTCGGCACTTTATTAACATTATCATATCACTCTCGGCCAATTAATTAACACAATTCATATTCGAATAAAAACCCCCAGCCCAATGCACATGATATGCTCCATCATGCATAATAATTATCTTTAACAATCACTCAACGTAAAATAAGCACACTTTAAGCTCTTAAGCTTGCATTTTTCTAATATTTTTCCCATTATGTAACTTCAATTAAAATTTCCCATAACCCTAGGGGCATAATATCAATTTCTAAAACTTCTAGGGACAAAATCGTAATTTTTTCAAAATCTTGGGGCCATTTTATAATTTTCTTAAACTTTAGGTTAGGGGCAATAATGTACAATTTTGCCCCTAAAAGTTTTAGAAATTGATATTATGCTCCTAAGGTTATGGGAAATTTTAATTGAAGTTACATAATTGGAAAAATATTAGAAAAATGCAAGCTTAAGAGCTTAAAGTGTGGTTATTTTACGTTGAGTGATTGTTAAAGATAATTATTATGCATGATGGAGCATATCATGTGCATTGGGCTGGGGGTTTTCATCCGAATATGAATTGTGTTAATTGATTGGTCAAGAGTGCCATGATAATGTTAATAAAGTGCCAAGGCATGGTTCATATATATGGACGGGATTCGTATTTTTGAGAAAAACGATAAAATGAAATTTTAATATTCCAGATGATTCACAATCGATATATATGACTATAAATTAGTCATTTGGAGTTGGAACGTAATTCATAAGATATGGATATGAGATTCTTCCCGAACTGCAATCGGATCTGCTTAAGATAAACAGCTATATATAAGTTAAGCAGCTATATATAAGTTAAGATATACGTTGCCGTTAGCGTAAACAGTGTGGTTGGTGACCCCGCGTGCTTTGTGCTAAGCGTCACCCATCCCAGGATAAGGTTGGGGATAGATGGAGATTAGAGAATGCATTTTCTTTACATATCATGGTGTATATCATAACATGAGTATTGTTATATTATATTCTTGTGGAGATTGTTGTGATCGATGGTATAGAATGATTACTGTTCACTCGTACACACTAGCACGTCCTACCTACTGGACAAGTTTGCTCATCCCATCTTTATTACAGCTGATCCCTCGAGACCAGGAAATAACCACCCTGAGTTGAGCTGAGACCGAAGGACATTATTATTATGTTATATTATATTATTATTTGTGTGACCCAGAGTGTGGTCCCAAACTTATTTATTACGAAATAGTATAATATAATATTTGTTTGACTAGATAACCCTGGATTGTGTCACCGGGGTGTGACGTCATCTTTTATTTTATTGATGTGGTTTGCTTTCTTTAAAATGGGAATTAGGGATGTATTAGCTGTTCAGATTATTATTATCTTGTTATGACTTGATCTTGGAGTAGATTTTCTTTATTAAATTATTTCCCATATTTCCATGCCGTCCATCCCGAACAGATAAAGTTAGGGACGTGACATTACTACTTCATCAATTGAGGTTCCCCACAAGATCAAATTGAAATATTTATGTTTAAATGTTTATGTTTACTATGTTATTAATAGCCAAATTACACTTGCTTCCCTTTAATATTTGACAACAACTACTTTTAACATTGGAAATTGATATTTACATCCCTTATTTTGAAATGCCAGTTACAACTAAATTCTTTATCAATATGACATTCATGTTAAATAGAAAATAGTATGATAGCAAATTATATGAAACTGCTTTTAACGTTTGAAATTGACATTCATAATCTTTAGTTTGAAATTTGTCATAACTAAATTTTTAATTGACATTATTGTTCATGTTAAACAAAAAATAGTACGATTGTATTAAAAAAATCATATGAGATGTAGCCTAAAAAATCCTTGAGATCTTCAAAAGTGAGAAAAAAAAAAAAAGGAACGAGGCACAATAGATATAATTCACAATGGCTTCAATTTTGAAAATGCAACTAGAATATCATTTGACAAAGCAAAGGTTTTTTTTTTTAAATGTTTAAAAATCTCAATAGCTTTTGAAATATTTTATATAATTTAAATAGATAAAAAACAGAAAAATATACCATATGTTTTTATCACTACGATCAATTATTTTCAATTTAACATTGATTGTTATTTCGAAGGGGAAAAAAAAAAGGAAAACCTTAATTACGATAAACATTTCAAATAAGAGTTATATGAATTTTAAAAATTGAAGGTAACATTTAAAATGTTAAGGCAATAAGTGTTAATTTATCATTTTATTAATTTATCTATTATTACATTTTATAATTATTTTGATTGATAACAAAATAATATTAAATTATTATTGATTTTAATATAGGAGCCCGACAGGTACCTGTCACGGGGCGGTGGGATTGAGATTCCTATTTTATATTTATTTTTTTGCTTTAGTGATATAATATTAAATAATTAAAAGAATATTGTGCCGAAAAACGTGTTTGGCAGAATAATGATAATAAAATCACATAATCATTTTTGCAATTTAATTAAACCTAAAAACACATAATGAGATTGCAATTTTTTGTTAAGTCCGAAACCACAAAATGAAAATTCAATTTGTGTATGAAAGAAACTGCATTTTCATTATATGGTTTCAGGCTTAACCAGAAACCATAATCCCCTGTAACCGCAGTTTCAATATGCAGTTTAAGGTTTAATGAAACCATAAAATGATTATACACTTTTACTATCAGCATTTTAGAAGATATATTTTTAATAGAATATGTTTTCAATTATTTAAAGTGCGTTTGAAGTGATTAAAAATGACAAAAAATAACCAAAACTTCGATTTAAACAATTTTTTGACGTTTAACGTACAACTACCAAATTACGTTTTTTAAAGGTAAATAATAAAATTTGTTAACTTTTACATCAATTTTTTTGGAATGAAAAACTATCAAAACGATATCTTTTTAGATTCATTGAAACGGTTTTATGTCAAAATTTATTAAAAATTGTTAAAATGTCCTAAGAATTGTAAGAAACTTATTGGGTATGTGGAATATTGTTAGGGTTTGTAAAAAATTTATTGGAGTTTGTAAATTTTATTGGGATATATAAATATAATTAAATTTCTAAAAATTATACGAAATATGAGAATAAAAAATGTGTTAGAAGGATTTTAGAGTTTTTAAAAGGTTTTCAATATTTTTCAGAGCTTTTAGCACACTAAACACACCCTTAATATTAAACCAGCCAAAAAATATATATATATATATATATATTTTGGATTCCATTCAACTTTTCTACTATGAGTTGGAAAAACTGTTATCGAGTCCATTCAAACCCATAGTCGATGATACCTCTAAGTGGTTGTTAGTGCTTTCAAAGGATGAAGAACCCTTGTCCTTGATAGTAGTTTTCGCCATTATTTGCCTAAAACCTTGGGCTCCGATGCATGAAAACAGAATTACTGTTTTAGTATTTCTTCAAAATTATAGACATGTTTGGAGTTGTATAAAACTATATAAAATTTAAAAGTTAAATAAAAAAAATTAAATTATACAGTCTTATAATTTGTATTTGTAAAGATTTATAGAGTTTTGTATTATTTTATAT
>QLOD02169188.1:0-12157 GCA_003260245.2 Sideroxylon spinosum
CCTGGAAAATTATAACATCATTCGATGATACAAATAGCCTAGCGTAATACAAGTTGGACACCCAGGGACGTCGTTTCGCTCGCGCGGTCGTTAGATTTTGAATCGGACATAACTTTTGGTACGTGACACCGTTTTATTGTTATAATATGTTTTTAGAAAAACTACAATAAGACAAATGCCCTTAGATATTATTACCTCACTGGGTGATGTGAATAGCATAGCGAAAGGATACATGGAAACTTGGGGTCGTCGCTATGCCCACGCAGTCGTTCAATCTTAAACCGAGTATAACTCTTGCTACGTAACTCGGTTTTCTTATTATAATATGTTTCAGGAAAGCCTGTACGGGAAAATTATTAAATCATTTGATGACACAGAAAGCCTAGTATAAAACTAAGTGAAGGCCCTGGGGCGTCGCCCGCGCAGTCGTTAAATTTTAAATCGGACATAACTTTTGCTATGTAACTCCGTTTTCTTATTGTATTTTGTTTCTACAAAACACATAATAAGACGAATGCCCTGGTAAATTATTTTATCGATGGGTGATGTAAATAGAATAGTGGAAGACTACATAGAGACATAGGATCAACATTATGCCCTTACGGTCGTCAAATCTTAAATCGGCCATAACTTTTGCTACGTAACTCCGTTTTTCTTATTATAACGGGTTTTGGAAAAGCCTATAAAAAGATGAAGGCCCAGGAAAATTTTTACATTGTTCGATGGTACGGATAGCATAGCGTAAGACTAAGTGGACACCCAGGGGCGTCGTTACACCTGCGCGGTCGTTAAATTTTAAATCAGACATAACTTTTCTACGTAACTCTGTTCTCTTATCATAATTTGTTTCTAGAAAGCCTTTAATAAGACGAACATCCTGGAAAATTATTACATCATTGGGGAAAGTAAACAGCATAGCAGAAGACTACATGGAGACCTAGGGTCATCGTTATGCCCTTACGGTCGTTAAATCTTAAATCGGCCATAACTTTTGCTAGGTAACTCTATTTTCTTAGGATGCTATGTTTCTGCAAAGCTTATGATAAGACAAATGCCCAGGTAAACTATTACATCATTGGATGATGTAAATAGAATAGCGGAAGACTACATTGAGACGTTGGGTCATCGTTATGCCCTTACGGTCGTCACATCTTAAATCGGCCATAACTTTTGCTACGTAACTCCCTTTTTCTTATTATAACGGGTTTGGGAAAAGCTTGTAAAGAGACAAAGGCCCTGGAAAATTTTTACATTGTTGCATGGTACAGATAGCATAACGTAAGATTAGGTGTAGACCCAAGGGCGTCGTCATGCCCGCACGGTCATTAAATTTTAAATCGGACACAACTCTTCTACGTAACTCTGTTTTTTGGTCATAATTTGTATTTGGAAAGCCTTTAGTAAGAAGAGTGCCCTGGAAAATTATTACATCACTGGGAGACGTAAAAAGCATACCAGAAGACTACTTGGAGACCTAAGGTAGTCGTTATGCCTGCATGTTTGGTAATTCTTAAATCGGTCATAACTTTTGCTACATAACTCCGTTTTCTTATAATGATATGTTTCTAGAAAGCTCGTGATGAGACGAAGGCCCTGGAAAATTATAACATCATTGGAGGATACAAGTAGCCTAGCGAAATAGAAGTTGGATACCCAGGGACGTCGTTTCACCCGCGTGTTCGTTAGATTTTAAATCGGACATAACTTTTGCTACGTAACACCGTTTTATTGTTATAATATGTTTCTAGAAAAACTGTAATAAGACGAATGCCCTTAGAAATTATTACCTCATTGGGTGATGTAAATAGCATAGCGGAAGACTACATGGAGACTTGGGGTCGTCGTTATGCCCGCGCAGTCGTTTAATCTTAAATTGAGCATAACCCTTGCTACGTTACTCCGTTTTCTTGTTATAATATGTTTCACAAAAGCCTGTAATGAGACGAAGGCGCTAGAAAATTATTAAATCATTTGATGACACAGAAAGCCTAGCATAAGACTAAGTGGAGACCCAAGGGCGTCGTTACGCCTGCGCGGTCGATAAATTTTAAATTAGACATAACTTTTTTCAACGTAACTCTGTTCTCTCATCATAATTTGTCTCTGGGAAGCCTTTAATAAGACAAACACCCTGGAAAATTATTACATCATTGGGGGAAGTAAACAGCATAGTGGAAGACTACATGGAGACCTAGGGTCATCGTTATGCCCTTACGGTAGTCAAATCTTAAATCGGCCATAACTTTTGCTACGTAACTCAATTTTCTTATTATACTATGTTTCTGCAAAGCTTATAACAAGACAAATGCCCTGGTAAACTATTACATCATTAGGTGATGTAAATAGAATAGCGGAAGGCTACATTGAGACCTAGTGTCATCGTTATGCCCTTACGGTCATCAAATCTTAAATTGGCCATAACTTTTGCTACGTAACTCCGTTTTCTTATAATGAAATGTTTCCAGAAAGCTTGTCATGAGACGAAGGCCCTGGAAAATTATAACATCATTTGATGATAAAAATAGCCTAACGTAATACAAGTTAGACACCCAGGGACATCGTTTCGCCCGCGCGGTCGTTAGATTTTAAATCGGACATAACTTTTGGTACGTAACACCGTTTTATTGTTATAATATGTTTCTGGAAAACTAATAATAAGACAAATGCTCTTAGAAATTATTACCTCATTGGGTGATGTAAATAGCATAGCGGAAGACTACATGGAGACTTGGGGACGTCGTTATGCCCACGCAGTCGTTCAATATTAAACCAAGCATAACACTTGCTACGTAACTCCGTTTTCTTATTATAATGTGTTTTAGGAAAGCCTGTAATGAGACGAAGGCCCCGAAAAATTATTAAATCATTTGATGACACAAAAAGCCTAGCATAGGACTAAGTGGAGACCCAGGGGCGTCGTTATGCCCGCGCTGTCGTTAAATTTTAAATCGGATATAACTTTTACAATGTAACCCCATTTTGTTATTATAACATGTTTTTGGGAAGCGTGCAATAATCCAAAGGCCACTGAAAATTGTTACGTCATTGGGAGATGTAGATAGCATAGTGAAAAACTACTTGGAAAACTAGGGTCGTCGTTATGCCCGTGCAGTCAATAAGTCTTAAATTGGCCATAACTTTCGTTACGCAACTCCGTTTTCTTATTATAATATGTTTTCGAAAAGCTTGCAAAAAGGCCCTCAAAAATAACTACATTATTTTATGATACAAACAGCTTAGCATAAGACAACTTTGAGAACTAAGGGCGTTGTTATGCTCACACAGTTATTAAAGTTTAAATCGGATATAACTTTTGCTACGTAACTCTTTTTTCCTATTATATTAAGTTTCTGCAAAGTTTGTAATAAGAGGAAGGTCCTGAAAAATTATTACATCATTGGGTGATGTAAACAGCAAAGCGTAAGACTACTGGAGACCCGAGGTAGACGTTATGCCCGCGCAGTCATTAAAATCTTAAATCCGTCAAAACTTTTGCTACGTAACTCCGTTTTCTAATTATAGTATGTCTCCGGAAATCTTGTAACGAGATGAAGGCCCTGTAAAATTATCACAACATTGGGTGTTGTAGATAGCATAGCGAAGACTACTTGGAGACCTAAGGTCGTCGTTATGCTCGCACGTTCGGTAATTTCTTAAATCGGCCATAACTTTAGCTACGTAACTCCGTTTTCTTATAATGATATGTTTCCAGAAAGCTACTGACGAGACGAAGGCCCTGGAAAATTATAACATCATTTGATGATACAAATAGCCTACCGTAGTACAAGTTGGACACCCAGGGACGTCGTTTCACCCGCGCGGTCATTAGATTCTAAATCGGACAAAACTTTCGTACGTAACACTGTTTTATTCTTATCATATGTTTCTGGAAAAATTGTAATAAGATGAATGCCCTAAGAAATTATTACCTCATTGGGTGACGTAAATAGTATAGCAGAAGACTACATGGAGACTTGGGGTCGTCGTTATGCCCGCATAGTCATTCAATCTTAAACCGAGCATAACTCTTGCTACGTAACTCTGTTTTCTTATTATAATATGTTTTAGGAAAGCCTGTAATGAGACGATGGCCCCGGAAAATTATTAAATCATTTGATGACACAGAAAGCCAAGGATAAGACTAAGTGGAGACCCAAGGGCGTTGTTACGCCTGTGCGGTCTTTAAATTTTAAATCAAACATAACTTTTCTACGTAACTCTATTCTCTTATCATAATTTGTTTCTGGGAAGCCTTTAATAAGACAAACACCCAGGAAAATTATTACTTCATTGGGGGAAGTAAACAGCATAGCAGAAGACTACCTAGGGTCATCGTTATGCCTTACGGTCGTCAAATCTTAAATCGACCATAACTTTTGCTATATAACTCCGTTTTCTTATTATACTATGTTTCCGCAAAGAGACGAAGGCCCTAGAAAATCTGTAAAGAGACGAAGGCCCTAGAAAATTTTCACATTGTTGGATGGTATAGATAGCATAACGTAGGACTAAGTGTAGACCCAAGGGCATCGTTATGCCCGCGCGGTTGTTAAATTTTAAATCGGACACAACTTTTCTACGTAACTCAGTTTTCTTATCATAATTTATATCTGGAAAGCCTTTAATAAGAAGAGCGCCCTGAAAAATTATTACATCATTGGGGGATGTAAAAAGCATACCGGAAGACTACTCCGAGACTTGAGGCAGTCGTTATGCCCGCACGTTTGGTAATTCTTAAATCGGCCATAACTTTTCCTACGTTACTCTGTTTTCTTATAATGATATGTTTTCAGAAAGCTTATCATGAGGCAAAGGCCCTGGAAAATTATAACATCATTTGATGATAAAAATAGCCTAACGTAATGCAAGTTGGACACCAGGAACGTCGTTTCGCCAGCGCGGTCGTTAGACTTTAAATCGGACATAACTTTTGGTACGAAACACCGTTTTATTGTTATAATATGTTTCAGGAAAAACTATAATAAGACGAATGCTCTTAGAAATTATTACCTCATTGGGTGATGTAAATAGCATTGTGGAAGACTACATGGAGACTTGGGGTCGTCGTTATGCTCGCGTAGTCGTTAAATCCTAAACTAAGCATAACTCCTGCTACATAACTCTGTTTTCTTATTATAATATGTTTTAGGAAAGCCTGTAATGAGACGAAGGCCTTGGAAAATTATTAAATCATTTGATGACACAGAAAGCCTAGCATAAGACTAAGGGGAGCCCCAAGGGCGTCGGTATGCCCACGCAGTCGTTAAATTTTAAATCGGACATAACTTTAGCTATGTAACTCCGTTCTCTTATTGTATAATATTTCTACAAAGCTCATAATAAGACAAATGCCCTGTTAATTATTATATCAATGGGTGATGTAAGTAGAATAGCGGAAGACTACATAGAGACTTAGGATCAACATTATTCCCTAATGGCCGTCAAATCTTAAATTGGCCATAGCTTTTGCTACGTAACACCATTTTTCTTATTATAACAGGTTTTGGAAAAGCCTGTAAAGAGACGAAGGCCCTGGAAAATTTTTACATTGTTGGATGGTACAGATAGCATAGCATAAGACTAAGTGGAGATCCATGGGCTTTGTTACGCCTGCGCAGTCGTTATATTTTAAATCAGACATAAATTTTCTACGTAACTCTGTTCTCTGATCATAATTTGTTTCTGGAAAGCCTTTAATAAGAGAAACACCCTGGAAAATTATTACATCATTAGGGGAAGTAAACAGTATAGCGGAAGACTACATGGAGACCTAAGGTTATCATTATCCCCTTACGGTCGTCAAATCTTAAATCGGCCACAACTTTTGCTAGGTAACTCCGTTTTCTTATGATGCTATGTTTCTACAAAGCTTAAAACAAGACAAATGCCCTGGTAAACTATTACATCATTGGGTGATGTAAATAGAATAGCGGAAGACTACATTGAGACCTAGGGTCATCGTTATGCCCTTACGGTCGTCAAATCTTAAATTGGCCCTAACTTTTGCTATGTAATTACCTTTTTCTTATTATAACGGGTTTTGGAAAAGCCTGTAAAGAGACGAAGGCCCTGAAAAATTTTTACATTGTTGGATGGTACAGATAGCATAACGTAAGACTAGGTGTAGATCGAAGGGCGTCGTTATGCCCACGCGGTCATTAAATTTTAAATCGGACACCACTTTTCTACGTAACACTGTTTTCTTATCATAATTTGTATTTGGAAAGCCTTTAATAAGAAGAGCACCCTGGAAAATTATTATATCACTAGGGGATGTAAAAAGCATACCGGAAGACTACTTGGAGGCCTGAGGTAGTCGTTATGCCAGCACGTTTGGTAATTCTTAAATCGGCCATAACTTTTGTTACGTAACTCTGTTTTCTTGTAATGATATGTTTCGAGAAAGCTTGTGACGAGAAGAAGGCCTTGGAAAATTATAACTTCATTTGATGATACAAATAGCCTAGCGTAATACATGTTGGACACCCAGGGACGTCGTTTCGCCTGCGCGGTCGTTAGATTTTAAATCGGACATAACTTTTGGTACGTAACACCGTTTTATTGTTATAATATGTTTCTAGAAAAATTGTAATAAAACGAATGCCCTTAGAAATTATTAACTCATTCGGTGATGTAAATAGCATAGCGAAAGACTACATAAAGACTTGGGGCTGTTGTTATGCCCGTGCAGTCGTTTAATCTTAAATTGAGCATAACCCTTGCTATGTAATTCCGTTTTCTTATTATAATATGTTTCAGGAAAGCCTGTAATAAGACAAAGGCCCTGGAAAATTATTAAATCATTTGATGACACAGAAAGCCTAGCATAAGACTAAGTGGAGACCCAGGGGTGTCATTTTGCCCGCGCAGTCGTTAAATTTTTAATCGGATATAACTTTTGCAACGTAACTCCGTTTTCTTATTATAATATGTTTTTGGGAAGCGTGCAACAATCCAAAGGCCACCGAAAAGTATTACGTCTTTGGGTGATGTAGATAGCATAATGAAAAACTACTTGGACAACTAGGGTCCTTGTTATGCCCGTGCGGTCCGTAAGTTTCAAATTGACCATAACTTTTGTTACGTAAATCCGTTTTCTTATTACAATATGTTTTCGGAAAGCTTGTAAAAAGACGAAGGCCCTCAAAAATAATTACATTATTAAATGATACACACAGCTTAGTGTAAGACTACTTGGACACCTTAGGGCGTTATTATGCTCGCGCGGTTATTAAAGTTTAAATCAGACATAACTTTTGCCGCATAACTCTTTTTTCTTATTATATTACGTTTCTGCAAAGTTTGTAATAAGACGAAGGTCCTGAAAAAATATTACATCATTGGATGATGTAAACAGCAAAGCGTAAGACTACTGGAGACCTGAGGTAGTCGTTATGCCTGTGCGGTCGTTAAAATCTTAAATCCGTCTTAACTTTTGCTACGTAACTCTGTTTTCTAGTTATAGTGTGTCTCTGGGAATCTTGTAATGAGGCAAAGGCCCTGTAAAATTATCACAACATTGGGTGCAGTAGATAGTATAGCAGAAGACTACTTGGAGACCTAGGGTAGTCGTTATGCTCGCACGGTCGGTAATTTCCTAAATCGGCCATAACTTTTGGTACGTAACTCCGTTTTCTTATAATGATATGTTTCCAGAAAGCTGGTGATGAGGTGAAGGCCCTGGAAAATTATAACATCATTCGATGATACAAATAGCCTAGCGTAAAACAAGTTGGACACCTATGGACGTCGTTTCGCCCGCGCGGTCATTAGATTTTAAATCGAACATAACTTTCGTACGTAACACCGTTTTATTCTTATAATATGTTTCTGGAAAAATTGTAATAAGATGAATTCCCTAAGAAATTATTACCTCATTGGGTGATGTATATAACATAACGGAAGACTACATGGAGACTTGGGGTCGTCGTTATGCCCGCGCAGTCGTTTATTCTTAAATCGAGCATAACCCTTGCTACGTAACTCCATTTTCTTCTTATAATATGTTTCAGGAAAGCCTGTAATGAGACGAAGGCCACAAAAATTATTAAATCATTTGATGACACAGAAAGCCTAGCATAAGACTAAGTGGAGACCCAAGGGCGTCGTTACGCCGGCGCGGTCGTTAAATTTTAAATCAAACATAACTTTTTCTACGTAACTCTGTTCTCTTTTCATAATTTGTTTATGGGAAGCCTTTAACAAGACAAACACCCTGGAAAATTATTACATCACTGGGGAAAGTAAACAGCATAGCAGAAGACTATTGGAGACCCGAGATAGTCGTTATGCCTGCGCGATCGTTAAAATCCTAAAGCAGCCATAACTTTTGCTACGTAACTCCGTTTTCCAATTATAATATGTTTCTGGAAATCTTGTAATGAGACGAAGGCCCTGTAAAATTATCACAACATTGGGTGTTGTGGATAGCATAGTGAAAGGCTACTTGGAGACCTGGGGTCGTTGTTATGTTCGCACGTTCGGTAATTTCTTAAATCGGCCATAACTTTTGCGACGTAACTCCGTTTTCTTATAATGATATGTTTCTAGAAAGCTGGTGATTAGACGAAGGCCCTGGAAAATTATAACATTATTCGATGATACAAATAGCCTAGCGTAATACAAATTAGACACCCATATACGTCGTTTCGCCCGCGCGGTCGTTAGATTTTAAATCGGACATAACATTTGGTACGTAACACCGTTTTATTCTTATAATATCTTTCTGAAAAAATTTGTAATAAGACAAATGCCCTTAGCAATTATTATCTCATTGGGTGATGGAAATAGCGTAAAAGAATACTACATGGATACTTGGGGTCGTCATTATGCCCGCGCAGTTGTTCAATTTTAAACCGAGCATAACTCTTGCTACGTAACTCCATTTTCTTATTATAATATGCTTCAAGAATGCCTGTAATGAGACGAAGGCCCCGGAAAATTATTAAATCATTTGATGACACAAAATGCCTCACATAAGGTTAAGTGGACACCCAAGGGCGTTGTTACGCTTGCACGGTCGTTAAATTTTAAATCAGCCATAACTTTTTCTACGTAACTCTGTTCTCTTATCATAATTTGTTTCTGGGAAGCCTTTAATAGGACAAACACCCTGGAAATTTATTACATCATTGGGGAAGTAAACAGCATAGCGGAAGACTACATGGAGACCTAGGGTCATCGTTATGCCCTTACGGTCGTCAAATCTTAAATCGGCCATAAATTTTTCTACGTAACTCTGTTTTCTTATTATACTATGTTTCTGCAAAGCTTATAATAAGACAAATGCCCTGATAAACTACATCGAGACCTAAGGTCATCGTTATGCCCTTACGGTCGTCAAATCTTAAATCGGCCATAACTTTTGCCACGTAACTCCCATTTTCTTATTATAAAGGGCTTTGGGAAAGTCTGTAAAGAGACGAAGGCCCTAGAAAATTTTCACATTGTTGGATGGTACAGATAGCATAACGTAGGACTAGGTGTAGACCCAAGGGCATCATTATGCCCGCGCGGTCGTTAAATTTTAAATCGGACACAAATTTTCTATGTAACTCTGTTTTCTTATCATAATTTGTGTCTGGAAAGCCTTTAATAAGAAGAGCGCCGTAGAAAATTATTACATCACTGGGGGGTGTAAGAAGCATACCGGAAGACTACTTGGAGATCTGAGGTAGTCTTTATGCCCGCATGTTTGGTAATTCTTAAATCAGCCATAACTTTTGCTACGTAACTCCATTTTCTTATATTGATATGTTTCCAGAAAGCTTGTGATGAGACGAAGGCCTTGGAAAATTATAACATCATTTGATGATATAAATAGCCTAGCGTAATACAAAGTCGACACCCAGGGACGTCGTTTCGCCCACGTGGTTGTTAGATTTTAAATCGGACATAACTTTTGGTACGTAACACTGTTTTATTGTTATAATATGTTTCTAGGAAAACTGTAATAGGATGAATGCCCTTAGAAATTATTACCTCATTGGGTGATGTAAATAGCATAGCGGAAGACTACATGGAGACTTGGGGTCGTCGTTATGCCCGTACAGTCGTTCAATTTTAAACCGAGCATAACTCTGCTACGTAACTCCGTTTTCTTATTATAATATGTTTCAGGAGAGCCTGTAATGAGACGAAGGCCCCGAAAAATTATTAAATCGTTTGATGACATAAAAAGCCTAGCATAAGACTAAGTGGAGACCTAGGGGCGTCGTTATGTCCGCGCAGTCGTTAAATTTTAAATTAGACATAACTTTTGCAACGTAACTCCGTTTTGTTATTATAATATGTTTTTGGGAAGTGTGCAAAAATCCAGAAGCCACGGAAAATTGCTACATTATTGGGTGATGTAGATAGGATGGTGAAAAAGTACTTGGACAACTAGGGTCGTCGTTATGCCCGTGTGGTCGGTAAGTCTTAAATTGGCCGTAACTTTTGTTACGTAACACCCTTTTCTTAATATAATATGTTTTCGGAAAGCTTGCAAAGAGACGGAGGCCCTCAAAAGTAATTACATTATTGAATGATACAGACAGCTTAGTGTAAGACTACTTGGAGACCCAAGGGCGTTGTTATGCTCATGTGGTTATTAAAGTTTAAATCGGATATAACTTTTGCTACGTAACTCTTTTGTCTTATTATATTACGTTTCTGCAAATCTTGTAATAAGACGAAGGTCCTGAAAAATTATTACATCATTGGATGATGTAAACAGCAAAGCGTAAGACTACTGGAGACCTGAGGTAGTCGTTACGCCTGCGCAGTCGTTAAAATCTTAAATCCGCCATAACTTTTGTTACGTAACTCCGTTTTCTAATTATAGTATGTTTCTGGAAATCTTATAATGAGATGAAGGCCCTGTAAAATTATAACAACATTGGGTGTTGTTGATAGCATAGCAGAAGATACTTGGAGACCTGGGGTCGTCATTATGCTCGAACGTTCGGTAATTTCTTAAATCGGCCATAAATTTTGCTACGTAACTCCGTTTTTTTATAATGATATGTTTCCAGAAAGCTTGTGATGACATGAAGGCCCTGAAAATTATAACATCATTTGATGATACAAATCACCTAGCGTAATACAAGTTGGACACCCAGGGACGTCGTTTCGCCCGCGCGGTCGTTATATTTTAAATCGGACATAACTTTTGGTACGTAACACCGTTTCGTTGTTATAATACGTTTCTAGAAAAACTGTAATAAGATGAATGCCCTTAGAAATTATTACCATGTTGGGTGATGTGAATAGCACAGCGGAAGGCTATATGGAGACTTGTGGTCATCGTTATGCCCGCGCAGTCGTTCAATCTCAAACCGAGCATAACTCTTGCTTCGTAACTCCGTTTTCTCATTATAATATGTTTCAGGAAAGCCTGTAATGAGACGAAGACCCCAGAAAATTATTAAATCATTTGATAACACAGAAAGTCTAGCATAAGATTAAGTGGAGACCCAAGGGCATCGTTTCGCCTATACGGTCGTTAAATTTTAAATCAGACATAACTTTTTCTACGTAACTCTGTTCTCTTATCACAATTTGTTTCTGGGAAGCCTTTAATAAGACAAACACCCTGGAAAATTATTACATCATTAGGGGAAGTAAACAGCATAGTGGAAGACTACATGGAGACCTAGGGGCATCGTTATGCCCTTACGGTTGTCAAATCTTAAATCGGCCATAACTTTTGCTATGTAACTCCGTTTTCTTATTATACAATGTTTCTGCAAAACTTATAATAAGACAAATGCCCTGGTAAGCTATTACATCATTGGGTTATGTAAATGGAATAGCGGAAGACTACATTAAGACCTAGGGTCATGGTTATGCCCTTTCGGTCGTCAAATCTTAAATCGGCCATAGCTTTTCTACGTAACTCCCTTTTTCTTATTATAATGGGCTTTGGGAAAGCCTGTAAAGAAACAAAGGCCTTGGAAAATTTTTACGTTGTTGGATTGTAATGGTAGCATAACGTAAGACTAGGTGAAGACCCAAGTGCGTCGTTATGCCCGCACGGTCATTAAATTTTAAATCGGACATAACTTTTCTAGGTAACTCTGTTTTCTTATCATAATTCGTATCTGGAAAGCCCTTAATAAGAAGAGCGCCCTGGAAAATTATTACATCACTGGGGGATGTAAAAAGCATACCGGAA
>QLOD02169231.1:0-12151 GCA_003260245.2 Sideroxylon spinosum
CTAGAGAGTTATTACATCATTTGACGATACAGATAGCCTAGCGTAAGACTAAGTGGAGACCTAAGGGCGTCGTTATGCCCGCACGATCGTTAAATTTTAAATCGGACGTAACTTTTGCTGGGTAACTCTGTTTTCTTATTGTAATATGTTTCTGGAAAGCTTCCAATGAGACGAAGGCGTTGGAGAGTTATTACATCGTTTGACAATATAGATGGCCTAGCGTAAGACTAAGTGGAGACCCAAAGGCGTCGTTATGCCCTCGCGGTCGTTAAATTTTAACCAGACGTAACTTTGCTGCGTAACTCCATTTTCTTATTATAATATGTTTACAATAAGCTCGTAGTAAGATAAATGCTCTGGTAAATTATTACGTCATTTGGGGATGCAAACAGCATAGCGGATGACTAAGGGGAGACCTAAGGGCGTCGTTATGCCCGCACGGCCGTTAAATTTTAAATCAGACGTAACTTTTGCTGGGTAACTCTGTTTTCTTATTGTAATATGTTTCTGGGAAGCTTCCAATGAGACGAAGGCCTTGGAGAATTATTACATCATTTGACGATATAGATAGCCTGGCGTAAGACTAAGTGGAGACCAAAGGGCGTCGTTATGCCCTCGCGGTCGCTAAATTTTGAATTAGAGGTAACTTTCGCTACGTAACTCCGTTTTCTTGATATAATATGTTTACGATAAGCTCGTAATAAGATGAATGCTCTGAAAAGTTATTACATCATTTGGGGATGCAAACAGCATAGCGGAAGACTACTTGGTGACCTGTGGTTGTCTTCATGGCCGCGCGGTCGCTAGAATCTTAAATCGGCCATAATTTTTGCTACGTAACTCCGTTTACTTATTTTAATATGTTTCTGGAAAGCCTGTGATGAGACGAATGACCTAGAGAATTGTTACATATTTAGGTGATGTAAACAGCATAGCAGATGACTACATGGAGACCTAGGGTTATAATTATCCCAGCGCGGTCGTTAAATCTTAAATCGGCCATAACTTTTGTTACGTAACTCCATTTTCTTATTATGATAAGTTTCTGGAAATCTTGTAATGAGATGAAGGTCCGGGAGAATAATTACATCGTTTGACGATACAGAGAGTATAGCGTAAGACTAGATGGAGACCCAAGGGCGTCGTTCTCCTCTCGTGGTCGTTAAATTTTAAATGAGACCTAACTTTTGCTACGTAACTCCGTTTTCTTTTTATAATTTATTTGCGGTAAACTTGTAATAAGATGAATGCTCTTGACAATTATTACATCATTTGGGGATGCAAACAGCGTAACAGAAGACTACTTGGAGACCTGTGGTCGTCGTCATGGCCGCGCGGTCGGTAGAATTTTAAATCGGCGATAATTTTTGGAACGTAACTCCGTTTGCTTATTTTAATACATTTTTGGAGACCTATGGTGATACGATGGCCCTTGAAAATTGTTACATCATTGGGTGATGTGAACAGCATAGAGGAAGATCACATGGAGACCTAGGGTTATCATTATCCCCGCGCGGTCGTTAAATCATAAATCGGTCAAAACTTTTACAACGTAACTCCGTTTTCTTATTATAATATTTCGGGAAAACTTGTAATGAGACGAAGGTCCTGGAGAATAATTACATCGTTTGACGATACAGAGAGCATAGCGTAAGACTAAGTGGAGACCCAAGGGCGTCGTTATTCCCTCGCGGTCGTTCAATTTTAAATCAGGCCTAACTTTTGCTGCGTAACTCCGTTTTCTTGTTATAATATGTTTACGGTAAGCTCGTAATAAGATGAATGCTCTTGAAAATTATTACATCATTTGGGGATGCAAACAGCATAGCGGAAGACTACTTGGAGACCTATGGTCGCCGTCATGGCCACGCGGTCATTAGAATCTTAAATCAGCCATAATGTTTTCTACATAACTCTGTTTCATTATTTTGATATGTTGTTGGAAAGCCTGTGATGAGACAACCGCCCTAGAAAATTGTTGTATCATTAGGTGATGTTAACAGGATAGCAGAAGACTACATGGAGACCTAGGGTTATCATTATCCCCGCGCAGTCGCTAAATCTTAAACTGGCCATAAATTTTTCTATATAACTCCATTTTTCTTATTATAATATGTTTCTGGAAAGCTTGTAATGAGACAAAGGTCCTGGAGAATAATTACACCATTTGACGATACAGAGAGCATAGCGTAAGACTAACTAAATACCCAAGGGCATCGTTATCCTCTCGCGGTCATTAAATTTTAAATCAAACCTAACTTTCGCTACGTAACTCCGTTTTCTTGTTATAATATGACTACGGTAAACTTGTAATAAGACGAATGCTCTTGAAAATTATTACATCATTTCGGGATGCAAACAGCATAGCGGAAGACTACTTGGAGACCGGTAGTCGTCGTCATAGCCAGAGGTCGTTAGAATTTTAAATCGGTCATAATTTTTGCTACGTAGCTCCGTTTGCTTATTTTAATATGTTTCTAGAAAGCCTATGATGACACGAAGGCCCTTGAAAATTGTTGCATCATTGGGGTGATGTAAACAGCATAGTAGTAGACTACATGGAGACCTAGGGTTATCATTATCCCCGCGCAGTCATTAAATCTTAAATCGGCCATAACTTTTGCTATGTAACTCCATTTTCTTATTATAATATGTTTCTGGAAAGCTTGTAATGAGACAAATGTCCTGGAGAATAATTACATCATTTGACGATACAGAGAGCGTAGCGTAAGACTAAGTGGAGACTCAAGGGCGTCGTTATTCCCTCGCGGTCGTTCAATTTTAAATCAGGCCTAACTATTGCTTCGTAACTCCGTTTTCTTGTTGTAATATGATTACGGTAAACTTATAATAAGACAAATGCTCTTGAAAATTATTACATCATTTGAGGATGCAAACAACATAGCGGAAGGCTACTTGGAGACCTATGATCGTTGTCGTGGCCGCACGGTCGTTAGAATCTTAAATCAGCCATAATCTTTCCTACGTAACTTTATTTTCCTATTTTAATATGTTTTTGGGCAACCGGTGATGAGACAAAGGCCCTAAAAATTGTTACATCATTTGGGGATGCAAACAGCATAGCGGAAGACTACTTGGAGACCTGTGGTCGTCGTCATGGCCGCACGGTCGCTAGAATCTTAAATCGGCCATAAATATTTGCTACGTAACTCCATTTGTTTATTTTAATAAGTTTTTGAAAAGCCAGTGATGAGAAGAAGACCCTAATAATTATTACATCATTGGGTGATGTAAACAGCATAGCAGAAGACTACTTGGAGACCTAGGGTTATCATTATCCCTGCGCGGTCGTTAAATCTTAAATCGGTCGTAACTTTTGCTACGCAAATTCCGTTTTCTTATTATAATATGTTTCTAGAAATCTTGTAATGAGATGAAGCTCCTAGAGAGTTATTACATAATTTGACGATACAGATAGCGTAGCGTAAGACTAGGTGGAGACCTAGGAGCGTCGTTATGCCCGCGCGGTCGTTAAGTTTTAAATCGAACGTAACTTTTGCTGGGTATCTCCGTTTTCTTATTGTAATATGTTTCTGGAAAGCTTGTAATGAGATGAAGGGCCTAGAGTGTTAATACATCGTTTGACGCTACAGATAGCATAGCATAAGACTAAATGGAGACCTAAAGGCGTCGTTATGCCTGCGCGATCGTTAAATTTTAAATTGGACGTAACTTTTGTTGGGTAACTCCATTTTCTTATTGTAATATGTTTCTAGAAAGCTTCCAATGAGACGAAGGCCTTTGAGAATTATTACATCGTTTGACGACATAGATGGCCTAGCATAAGCCTAAGTGGAGACCCAAAGGCGTCGTTACGCCCTCGCAGTGGTTAAATTTTAAATCAGACGTAACGTTGCTGCGTAACTCTGTTTTCTTGTTATAATATGTTTACGGTAAGCTCATAGTAAGATAAATGCTCTGGTAAATTATTACATCATCTGGGGATGCAAACAGCATAGCGGAAGACTACTTGGAGACCTGTGATCGTCGTCATGGCCGCACGGTCGCTAGAATCTTAATCGGCCATAAATATTTGCTACGTAACTCCATTTGCTTATTTTAATAAGTTTTTGGAAAGCCTGTGATGAGACAAAAACCCTAAAAATTGTTACATCATTGGGTGATGTAAACAGCATAGCAGAAGACTGCTAGGAGACCTAGGGTTACCATTATCCCCGCGCGGTCGTTAAATCTTAGATCGGCCATAACTTTTGCAACGCAATTCCATTTTCTTATTATAATATGTTTCTGGAAATCTTGTAATGAGATAAAGTTCCTAGAGAGTTATTACATCATTTGACGATATAGATAGCATAGCGTAAGACTAAGTGGAGATCTAAGGGCAACGTTATGCCCGTGCGGTCGTCAAATTTTAAATCGGACGTAACTTTTGCTGGGTATCTCTATTTTCTTATTGTAATATGTCTCTAGGAAGCTTGTAATGAGATGAAGGTCCTGGAGAATTATTACATCATTTGACGATACAGATAGCCTAGCGTAAGACTAAGTGGCGACCCAAGGGCATCGTTATACCCTCGCGGTCGTTAAATTTTAAATTAGACCTAATTTTTGCAACGTAACTCCGTTTTCTTGTTATAATACGTTTACGGTAAACTTGTAATAAGACGAATACTCTTGAAAATTATTACATCATTTGGGGATGCAAACAGCATAACGTAAGACTAAGTGGAGACCCAAGGGCGTCGTTATTCCCTCGCAGTCGTTCAATTTTAAATCAGGCCTAACTTTTACTGCGTAACTTTATTTTCTTGTTATAATATGTTTACGGTAAGCTTGTAATAAGACGAATTCTCTTGAAAATTATTACATCATTTGGGGATGCAAACAGCATAGCGGAAGACTAATTGGAGACCTGTGGTCGCCGTCATGGCCACGCGGTCGTTAGAATCTTAAATCGGCCATAATGTTTTCTACATAACTCTGTTTGGTTATTTTGATATGTTTTTGGAAAGCCTGTGATGAGACGACCGCCCTAGAAAATTGTTATGTCATTGGGTGATGTTAACAGCATAGGAGAAGACTACATGGAGACCTAGGATTATCATTTTTCCCGCGCAGTCGTTAAATCTTAAATCGGCCATACCTTTTTGCTATGTAACTCCATTTTTCTTATTATAATATGTTTCTGGAAAGCTTGTAGTGAGACAAAGGTCCTGGAGAATAATTACACCGTTTGATGATACAGAGAGCATAGCGTAAGACTAACTAAATACCTAAGGGCATCGTTATCCTCTCGCGGTCGTTAAATTTTAAATCAGACCTAACTTTCGCTACATAACTCTATTTTCTTGTTATAATATGTTTATGGTAAAATTGTAATAAGACGAATGCTCTTGAAAATTATTACATTATTTCGAGACGCAAACGGCATAGCGGAATACTACTTGGAGACCTGTGGTCGTCGTCATAGCCGCGCGGTCGTTAGAATTTTAAATCGGTCATAATTCTTGTTACATAACTCCGTTTTTGCTTATTTTAATATGTTTCTGGAAAGCCAATGATGACATGAAGGCCCCTGAAAATCGTTACATCATTGGGTGATGTAAACAGCATAGTAGAAGGCTACATGGAGACCTAGGGTTATCATTATACCCGCGCAGTCATTAAATCTTAAATCGGCCATAACTTTTGCTATGTAACTCCATTTTCTTATTATAATATGTTTCTGGAAAGCTTGTAATGAGACGAAGGTCCTGGAGAATAATTACATCGTTTGACGATACAGAGAGCATAGCATAAGACTAAGTGGAGACCCAAGGGCGTCGTTATTCCCTCGCGGTCGTTCAATTTTAAATCAGGCCTAACTATTGCTACGTAACTCCGTTTTCCTGTTGTAATATGTTTACGGTAAGCTTGTAATAAGACGAATGCTCTTGAAAACTATTACATCATTTGGGGAGGCAAACAGCATAGCGGAAGACTACTAGGAGGCCTGTGGTTGCCGTCATGGTCCCACGGTCGTTAGAATCTTAAATCGGCCATAATTTTTTGTGCGTAACTCTGCTTGGTTATTTTGATATGTTTTTGGAAAGCCTGTGAAAAGACAACCACCCGAGAAAATTGTTACATCATTGGGTGATGTAAACAGCGTAGCAGAAGACTACATGAAGACCTTCGGTCATCATTATCCTCGCGCGGTCGTTAAATCTTAAATCGGCCATAACTTTTGATACGTAACTCCGTTTTTTTGTTATAATACGTTTCTAGAAAGCTTGTAATAAGACGAATGTCCTGGAAAATTATTACATCGATCGATGATATAGATAGCATATTGTAAGACTAAGTGGAAACCCACGGGTGTCGTTATGCCGGCGCGATCGTTAAATTTTAAATCGGACGTAACTTTTACCGCGTAACTCCGTTTTGTTATTATAATATGTTTATGGAAAGCTTTTAATAACATGAATTCCCTGGAAAATTGTTACATCATTAGGGATGTTAACTGTTGAGAGGAAGACTACTTGGAAATCAGGGATCATCGTTATGGCCGTGCGGTTGTTAAAAATCTTAAATCGGCCATACTTTTCGCCAAGAAACTCCGTTTACTTATTATAATGCGTTTCTGGAAAGCCTGTAATGAGATGAAGGCCCTAGAAAATTGTTACATCATTGGGCGACGAGACAGCATAGCAAAAAACTGCGAGGAGACCTTGGGTTACCATTATCCCCGCGCGGTCGTTAGATTTTTTTGAATCGGCCATAACTTTTGCTATGTAACTCCGTTTTCTTATTATAATAACTTTCTAAAAAGCTTGTAACGAGATGAAGCTCCTAGAGAGTTATTACATCATTTAACGATATAGATCGCATAACGTAAGACTAAGGGGAGACCTAAGGGCGTCGTTATGCCCGCGCGGTCATCAAATTTTAAATTAGATGTAACTTTTGTTGGGTATCTCCGTTTTCTTATTGTAATATGTCTCTAGAAAGTTTGTAATGAGATGAAGATCCTGGAGAATTATTACATCATTTGACGATACAAATAGCCTAGCGTAAAACTAAGTGGAGACCCAAGGGCGTCGTTATGCCCTCGCAGTCGTTAAATTTTAAATTAGTGGTAACTTTTGCTGTGTAACTCTGTTTTCTTGTTATAATTTGTTTACCATAAGCTCGTAATAAGATGAATGCTCTAAAAATTTATTACATCATTTGGGGAGGCGAACAGCATAGCGGAAGACTACTTGGAGACCAACGGTCGTCGTCATGGCCGCGCGTCGCTAGAATCTTAAATAGGCCTTAATTTTTGCTACGCAACTCCGTTTACTTATTTTAATATGTTTCTAGAAAGCCTGTGTTGAGACGAATGACCTAGGGAATTGTTACATATTTGGGTGATGTAAATAGTATAGCAGAAGGCTACATGGAGACCTAGGGTTATCATTATCCCAGCGCGGTCGTTAAATCTTAAATCGGCCAAAACTTTTGTTACGTAACTCCATTTTCATATTATAATATGTTTCCGGAAATCTTGTAATGAGATGAAGGTCCGGGAGAATAATTACATCGTTTGACGATACAGAGAGTATAGCGTAAGACTAGATGGAGACCCAAGGGCATCGTTATCCCCTTGCGGTCGTTAAATTTTAAATCAGACCTAACTTTTGCTGCATAACTCCGTTTTCTTGTTATAATTTGTTTACGGTAAACTTGTAATAAGATGATTGCTCTTGACAATTATTACATCATTTGGGGATGCAAACAGCATAGCTAAAGACTACTTGGAGACCTGTGGTCGTCGTCATGGCCGCGCGGTCATTAGAATTTTAAATTGGGCATAATTTTTGGAATGTAACTCTGTTTGCTTATTTTAATACGTTTTTGGAAAGCCTGTGATGATACAAAGGCCCTTGAAATTTGTTACCTCATTGGGTGATGTAAACAGCATAGTAGAAGACTACATGAAGACCTAGGGTTATCATTATCCCCGCGTGGTCGTTAAATCTTAAATTGGCCTTAACGTTTGCTACGTAACTCTGTTTTCATATTATAATATGTTTCTGGAAAGCTTGTAATGAGACGAAGGTCCTGGAGAATAATTACATCGTTTGCCGATACAGAGAGCATAGCATAAGACTAACTAAAGACCCCAGGGCGTTGTTATCCTTTCGCGGTCGTTAAATTTTAAATCAGACCTAACTTTTGCTACGTAACTCCATTTTCTTGTTATAATATGTTTACGGTAAACTTGTAATAAGACGAATGCTCTTGAAAATTATTACATCATTTGGGGATGAAAACTGCATAGCGGAAGACTACTTAGAGACCTGTGGTCCTCGTCATAGCCGCGTGGTCGTTAGAATTTTAAATCGGTCATAATTTTTGCTACGTGACTCTATTTGCTTATTTTAATACGTTTTTGGAAAGCCTGTGATGATACGAAGGCCCTTGAAAATTATTTCATCATTGGGTGATGTAAACAACATAGCAGAAGACTACATGAAGACCCAGGGTTATAATTATCTCCGCACGGTTGTTAAATCTTAAATCAGCCATAACTTTTGCTACGTAGCCCCAATTTCTTATTATAATTTGTTTCTGGAAAGCTTGTAATGAGACGAACATCTTGGAGAATAATTACATCGTTTGACGATACAGAGAGCATAGCGTAAGACTAAGTGGGGACCCAGGGGCGTCGTTATTTCCCTCGCGGTCGTTCAATTTTAAATCAGGCCTAACTTTTGTTACGCAACTCCGTTTTCTTGCTATAGTATGTTTACGGTAAACTTGTAATAAGACGAATTCTCTTGAAAATTATTACATCATTTGGGGAAGCAAATAGCATAGCGGAAGACTACTTGGAGACCTATGATCGTTATCGTGGCCGCGCAGTCGTTAGAATCGTAAATCGGCCATAATCTTTCCTACGAAACTCTGTTTTCTTATTTTAATATGTTTTTGGAAAACCGGTGATGAGACGAAGGCCCTAAAAATTGTTACATCATTGGCTGATGTGAACAGCATAGCAGAAAATTACATGGAGACCTAGGGTTATCGTTATCCCCACGCGGTCGTTAAATCTTAAATTGGTCAAAACTTTTGCAACGCAACTCTGTTTTCTTATTATAATATGTTTCTGAAAAGCTTGTAATAAGATGAGGGTCCTGGAGAATAATTACATCATTTGACGATACAGAGAGTATAGCGTAAGACTAAGCAGAGACCAAAGGGCGTCGTTATGCCCACGCGGTCGTTTAATTTTAAATCGGATGTAGCTTTTGCTGGGCATCTCCGCATTCTTATTGTGATACGTTTCTGGAAAGCTTGTAATGAGGTGAAGGTCCTAGAGCGTTATTACATCATTTGATGATACAGATAGAATAGCGTAAGACTGAGCGGAGACCTGAGGGCGTCGTTATGCCCGTGCGGTCGTTAAATTTTAAATCGGACGTAACTTTTACTGGGTATCTCTGCTTTCTTGTTGTAATATGTTTCTGGAAAGCTTGTAATGAGATGAAGGTCCTGGAGAATTATTACATCGTTTGACGGTACAGATAGCCTAGCGTAAGACTAAGTGGAGACCCAAGGGCGTCGTTATTCCCTCGCGGTCGTTCAATTTTAAATCAGGCCTAACTATTGCTACGTAACTCCGTTTTCTTGTTATAATATGATTACGATAAGCTCGTAATAAGATGAATACTCTGAAAGTTTATTTCATCATTTGGGGGGGCAAACAGCATAGCGAAAGACTACTTGGAGGCCTGTGGTCGTCGTCATGGCCGCGCGGTCGCTAGAATCTTAAATAGGCCATAATTTTAGCTACGTAACTTCGTTTTCTTATTTTAATATGTTTCTGGAAAGCCTGTGATGAGACGAATGACCTATAGATTTTTTTACATATTTGGGTGATATAAACAGTATAGTAGAAGACTACATGGAGACCTAGGGTTATCATTATCCCATCGCGGTCGTTAAATCTTAAATTAGCCATAACTTTTGCTACGCAATTCCGTTTTCTTATTATAATATGTTTCTGGAAATCTTGTAATGAGATGAAGCTCCTATAGAGTGATTACATCATTTGACGATACAGATAGCATAGCGTGAGACTAAGTGGAGATCTAAGGGCGTCGTTATGCCCGCGCGGTCGTTAAATTTTAAATTGGACGTAACGTTTGTTGGGTGTTTCCGTTTTCTTATTATAATATGTTTCTGGAAAGCTTGTAACGATACAAAGGTCCTGGAGAATAATTACACCGTTTGACGATACAGAGAGCATAGCGTAAGACTAACTAAATGCCCAAGGGCGTCATTATCCTCTCGCGGTCGTTAAATTTTAAATCAGACCTAATTTTTGCAACGTAACTCCATTTTCTTGTTATAATATGTTTACGGTAAACTTGTAATAAGACGAATGCCCTTGAAAATTATTACATCATTTGGGGATGCAAACAGCATAGCGGAAGACTACTTGGAGACCTGTGGTCGCCGTCATGGCCGCGCCGTCGTCAGAATCTTAAATCGGCCATAATTTTTGCTACGTAACTCTGTTTGGTTATTTTGATATGTTTTTGGAAAGCCTGTGATCAGACGACCGCCCTAGAAAATTGTTACATCATTGGGTGATGTAAATAGCATAGCAGAAGACTACATGGAGACCTTCGGTTATCATTATCCTCGCACGGCCGTTAAATCTTAAATCGGCCCTAACTTTTGCTACGTAACTTCGTTTTTTTATTATAATATGTTTCTATAAAGCTTGTAATGAGACGAATGTCCTGAAGAATTATTACATGGATCGACGATACAGATAGCATACCGTAGGACTAAGTGGAGACCCACGGGTGTTGTTATGCCCGCGCAGTCGTTAAATTTTAAGTCAGACCTAACTTTCCCTGTGTAACTCCGTTTTCTTGTTATAATACGCTTACATAAGCTTGTAATAAGATGAATGCTCTTGAAAATTATTACATCATTTGGGGATGCAAACAACACAGCGGAAGACTACTTGGAGACCTGTTGTCGCCGTTATGGCTGCGCGGTCGTCAGAATCTTAAATCGGCCATAATTTTTGCTACGTAACTCTGTTTGGTTATTTTGATATGTTTTGGGAAAGCCTGTTATGAGACGACCGCCCTAGAAAATTGTTACATCATTGGGTGATGTATACAGCATAGCAGAAGACTACATGGAGACCTTCAGTCATCATTATCCTCGTGCGGTCGTTAAATCTTAAATCGACCCTAACTTTTGCTACGTAACTCCGTTTTTTTGTTATAATATGTTTCTAGAAAGCTTGTAATGAGACGAATGTCCTGGAGAATTATTACATCGATCGACGATATAGATAGCATACCGTAAGACTAAGTGGAGACCCACGAGTGTTGTTATGCCCGCACGGCCGTTAAATTTTAAATCGGATGTAACGTTTACCGTGTAACTCCGTTTTGTTATTATAACATGTTTATGAAAAGCTTGTAATAACATGAATTCCTTGGAAAATTATTACATCATTAGGGATGCTAACAGTATAGAGGAAGACTACTTGGAAGTCTGGGGTCATCGTTATGGCCGTACGGTTGTTAAAATCTTAAATCGGCCATACTTTTCGCTATGTAACTCCGTTTGCTTATTATAATATGTTTCTGGAAAGTCTGAAATGGGACGAAGGCCCTAGAAAAATGTTACATCAATGGGCGATGTAGACAGTATAGCAGAAGACGGTGTGGAGACCTTGGGTTATCATTATCCCCGCGCGGTCGTTAGATTTTAAATCGGCCATAATTTTTGCTACGTAACTTCGTTTTCTTATTATAATAACTTTCTGGAAAGCTTGTAATGAGAAGAACATCTTGGAGAATTATTACATCATTTGATAATACAGATAGCATAGCGTAAGATAAAGTGGAGTCCTAAGGGCGTCGTTACGCCCGATTGGCCGTTAAATTTTAAATCGGACGTAACTTTTACTGGGAAACTCCGTTTTCTTCTTGTAATATGTTTCTGGGAAGCTTCCAATGAGATGAAGCTCATGGAGAGTTATTACATCGTTTGACGATATAGATAGCCTAGGGTTATCATTATCCCCGCGCGGTATCATAAATCGGTCCAAACTTTTGCAACGTAACTCCGTTTTCTCATTATAATATTTCTGGAAAGCTTGTAATGAGAC
>QLOD02169301.1:0-12141 GCA_003260245.2 Sideroxylon spinosum
AAACGGAGTTACGTATCAAATTTTATCGCCGATTTAATATTTATTAACCGCGTGGACATAACGATGCCCCTGGGTCTTAAGGTAGTCTTCCACTATGCTGTTTACATTCCCTAATGATGTATTGATTTCCCAGGGCCTTCGTCCTATTACGAGCTTTGCAGAAACATGTTATACTAACAAAACAAAGTTACTTAGCAAAAGTTATGTCCGATTTAAAATTTAACGACCGCACAGGCATAACGACGCCCTTAGATCTCCAAGTAGTCTTTCGTTATGCTATCTACATAACCAGATGATGTAATAATTTTCCAAGGCCTTCGTCTCATTACATGCTTTCTAGAAACATCTTATAACAAGAAATCAGAGTTACGTAGCTGAAGTTATGGCCGATTTAGATTTAACAGCCATGCTGGAATAACGACGTCCCTAGGTCTCCAAGTAGTCTTCCGCCATGCTATTTACATCACCCAATGATGTAATAACTTTCCAGGGCCTTTGTCTTATTACAACATTTCCAGAAAAAACATAGTATGACAAGAAAATAGAGTTATGTAGCAAAAGTTAAGTCTGATTTAAAATTTCACAACCGCACGGGTATAACGACGCCCCTTGTCACCACTTAGTCTTACGCTTTGTTATCTATATCATCCAATGATGTAAAAAGTTTTAGGGCCTTCATCTCATTACAGGCCTTTCAGAAACATATTATAATAACAAAATGGAGTTACGTAGCAAAAGTTACAGTCGATTTAAGATTTAACAACCGCGCGGACAAAACGACGACCCCAGGTATCCATGTAGTCTTCCGCTATGCTATTTACATCATCCAATGATGTAATACTTTTTCAGGCATTCGACTTATTAGAATTTTTCCAAAAAATATTATAATAATTAAATGGAGTTACGTAGCAAAAGTTATGTCCGATTCAAAATTTAACGACCGCGCGGGCACATTGATGCCCCTGGCAACCAAGTAGTCCTACGCTATGCTATCTGTATCATCCAATGTTGTGATAATTTTCCAAGACCTTCGTCTCATTACAAGCATTCCAAAAACATATTTTAAGAAGAAAACAGAGTTACGTAACAAATGTTATGGCCGATTTAATATTTAACGACCGCTCGGGCATGACAACAACCCCATGTCTCCAAGTAGTCATCCGCTATGGTGTTTACATCCCCCAATCGTGTAAGAATTTTCCAAGGCTTTAGTCTTATCACAAGCTTCCATGAAACGTATTAGAATTAGAAAACGGTGTTACGTAGCAAGAGTTATGTCCGATTTAAAATTTAACGATCGCGCAGACATAAAGATGCCCTTGGGTCTCCACTTATTCTTATACTATGCTATCTCTATCATCCAGTGATGTAATAATTTTCCAGGGCCTCCGTCTCATTACAGGCTTTTCAGAATCGTATTATAATAAGAAAATGGAGTTACGTAGCGAAAGTTATGTCTAATTTAAGTTTTAATGGCCGCACGGGCGTAACGACGACCCTAGGCCTCCAAGTAGTCTTCCGCTACGCTGTTTAAATAACCCAATGATGTAATCATTTTCTAGGGCCTTTGTCTTAGTACAAGCTTTGCAGGAACATATTATAATAAGAAAGCAGAGTTATGTAGCAAAAGTTATGGCCGATTTAATATTTAACGACCGCTCGGGCATATCGACGAACCCAGGTCTCCAAGTAGTCTTCCGTTATGCTATTTACATCACCCAATGACGTAATAATTTTCGCAAGCAAAAGAGTAAAGACTACTCTTCGAATGAATGAAATTATAAAAGTAATAAACAAATTAATTTCAAATTTCAAGCTTTTATTATTCTGATGATGGGTTACAAGGGAAATTACAGAGAGAGAGGGATTCAGAATTGCAGTGTATCCTGAAAGAAAAATATAACCTATAAATAACAAAAGAAAAACACTATTCGGACCCGTAAAATACAATTTGGAATCTGAAGAAAATTATTATACAAAGACAAACTATGCCGAAAGAGGTTGCATGTGCTAGATAAAGGTGCAATCGAGTGGCCTCTTCTGGTGACAGGTCCTATAGACCTTTTGACTTTCTGACCGAAAGTTAGTTGGCTTCTTATGGAGCTGGAAAGGAGAGACAGTCAAGGAACCCTGGCACATGGACGACCAGCTTTGGGTGAGCTGTCCTCATTAGTCCTTACTGTTCTTTATCTTTTCCCCTTTGTTTTTATTTAATGAGAGAGATGGCTGATGCCAAAATATCGTCCATCTCTAGTGACGCAGGAATGTCATCATCTGGGTTCTGAGATTCGCCTGCAAAGACTGGGTCCTCCGAATGTGAAGAACGGGTTTCCATGGACATAGAGTCATCAAGGCCACTGAATTCCTTTTGCATGAATTCAAGGCATTTGATTAAGATATCCTGTTCAGAACAGTGTGGATATCTTCTCCTTAAGCTTAGGCGAAGCTTGGAGATATAAACTGACTTTGATTCAGTTTCGTCTTCTTGTGGCTTTGTTTGATAACCACTGATTACCTTATTAATCTTAGAGATTAATTCAGGGAGGTCAATTTGCTTCCACCATTAAAAGTGAAAGGTTCGGATAAGATTAGGGATGCCTAGATCATCCGTATCCGTCTTTAAAGCCCATTTCCAAATCCAAGGAATATTAAATTCAGCCCAGAAGTAGATTATGGGTTGGCCTTCAAAGGACATCTTATTGATATCACTAAAGAGAGGATGAGCTTGAATCCAAGAGTCATAAAGATCTTGAACAGGTTTGGGCAAAAAGGAAAAAGGAGGCCCAAATTTTCTCCACCAGGGATAGACCCATCGGGGAATGCTCTTGGTGTTTTGGAAAAATTCTTCTCTTATACGGAAGAACCAAGAGTGCTTTCGTAGAGAAAAGTATAATGCCATGCATTAATATAATCCCAGTAATTAAAAAGATATTCTTGCTCATGATGAGCAAGTTTTAGTTTTCGGGATTTAAAGGGGTCATTACCCCATTCTATAGTAGTATAGAACTTTAAAATAAGCATTGGCTATAATTAATATGCTCAGAGGCACGATTATTATTGTAAAAGTGGCGTATTTCCACAGAGTTGGTAGAGGTCAACATGCCCTCATAGACATATCTGTATTTATATTCCAGAATAGGGTAGGCAAATCTGTCCAGATTCTTTTGTTTTAAAAACCAAAGATCTGATGACCACTGATCATCATCTTCATTAAGAGCCATAATGGACTCGGAAAATGGGCTTGTAATATATACAGGCTCAGACTGTACTACTTGAGCAGCAGTTTTTTCAGGCTTAGATCCTGATGAGGATGGGCTGGAGGGCTTAGGACCCTCTTTCTTCTGACGTAAAAATTGAGCCAGATCCTCTTTTCTCGTAGAGAGATAATCATTTAAGTCCACATAGTTTGGGCTTGTTTCTTCCTCGCCCAAAAATTTGAACGGATTTTGATTGGGTCCAAGAAGGCCCAAGTGCGAAGATAGAGTAGATCTACCTCTGCCACAGATATTATACGAAGTGGGCTTAGATCCCCTTCCTCGACCGCGGGGACTCATGGTCTCTGTAAAAATTCCCGAGTTAAGAAATCAGGAAGAGAATTAGATTCTCCTTTAATGTATTCAATTGTAAAATCAAAACAGCTTAATTGAGATTGCCAATTAGCATAGATTTGTTTAGAAACTAGATTTCTAACATCTTTTGCAAGAATTTGTTTTATCACACTACAATCAATGCGCAAGAGAAAAGTTTGATTTAATAAATCGTCTTGAAATTTACTGATGCTTTTAACAACAGTAAGCATTTCTCTTTTAATAGTTGGATATGCTAACTGAGTCGGGTTCCATTTTCCCGAAGTGAAGCGAACCAGATATTCCCGGTTGGTTCCAGGATGGCGTTGTTTTAAAATACCGCCATAACCAATGTTGCTCGCATCGGTTTCTACAATCTTATACCACTTAGATTGGCATAGATTGAGACAGGGCAAATTTTTAACTGTTGCCTTAATATTCTGAACAGGTTTTGAATGTTCAGTAGTCCAAGGACTATTAGCTTGACTCTTAGATAGTCTGCTGTAAAGGATGGCTGCATCGCTAGCCAAATCTTTATAAAAGTCTGAAACATAATTCAGACTACCCAGGAACCTTTGCAACTGCTTATAATCAGTTAGTTCATCTGGGAATTTTGAAGCAAATTCAATACTCCTATTTATTGGAGTTATTTGGCCTTTGGAAATAGTATGGCCTAGAAAACGAACATTCGTTTGAAACAGTTTTAGTTTTGGATATGATATTACTAATCCATTATGCTTGATGATGTCTTTAAAAATCTTTAAATGTTTAAAATGTTCATCAAGCAATTTGGAAAATACCAAAATATCATCTATATACACCAAAATAAATTTGGAATATGGATTGAAGATAGTATTCATAATATTTTGAAATTCAGAAGGGGCGTTTTTTAAACCGAATGGCATAACATTCCATTCATAGTGCCCAAAAGGAACAGTAAAACCAGTTTTATACCGGTCGGTTTCATGGATTTGGATTTGCCAATATCCTGATTTTAAATCGAATTTAGAAAAGATAATGGCTTCAGTAAGCCGATTTAAAAAATCTTTTTTATTTGGCATTGGATACCGAATCCATTTTAAAACTTTATTTAGGGGTCGATAGTTTATAACTAATCGAGGAACCCCACATTCTTGTTCAGCTGCATTACAGACATAAAATGCAGTGTAACTCCAGGGAGAATTTGAAGGTCTGATTAAACCTTTTTGTAAAAGAGAATCAATTTCTTTTTTACAGATTTCAAGATATTCTTGATTCATTTGGCAAGGACGAGCTTTAGTAGGAATGTCCTTTTCAGAAAAATTATCTTCATAGGGAAGAGTTATCAAATACTGTCTTCTATGCCAAAAAGCATTCGGAATATCAGAAGAAATTTCCTTTTGAAATTGATATTCAATTTGAGAAATTTTTGCTTTGAGAAAAGGTTCTTGTATTTTCCTTTTCAATATCAAGAAAATAGATTTCTTGTTTTAAAAAGTTTAAATGCTTTTCTTTAAGAAGAAGCTGCTCTATTTCATTAAGAAGTAAATCTTTGGGTTCAGTTATAAACTGAAAAGAAACATTTTTATTTTTATAACAAGAATTAATTCCTTGAGAATTAATTGTAATAGGCATTATTTCATGAAAGAATGGAGTGCCTAATATGACATGTTGTGATAAATTTTTCACAATCAAGAACGAACATGGTATGCATGTATTTTTTATACAGATGTGTGAAGATGACAATTTATAATTGACATGTAACTTATTGTTACTAGCAGATGTGAGGGTTTGGGTGGTTTTTTCAAAATATTTTGTTGGAACTAAACCCTCATTAATGCAACATATATCCGCACCGCTATCCATGAGTGCTATGACATTATGCAAAATGTAATCCTTATTGATTACTAAATTTATTTTAACATACCATTTTTGGGTATTTATCTTTTTAATCACACCGACTAAGTAAGGATCAGGTGGCTGACTTGGGGGATCACTATTCGTCCCTTGCTCTAATGATGTAATCATTTTTAAATTACCCAATGATGTAATCATTTTCTGGGCCTTTGTCTTAGTACAAGCTTTGCAGAAACATATTATAATAAGAAAACAGAGTTATGTAGCAAAAGTTATGACCGATTTAATATTTAACGACTGCTCGGGCATATCGACGAACCCAGGTCTCCAAAAGGTCTTCCGTTATGCTATTTACATCACCTAATGACGTAATAATTTTCGCAAGCCATTGTCTTACTACAAGCGTTCCAGAAAAAAATTATAATTAGAAAACAGAGTTACGTAGCAAAAGTTATGTCCGATTTAAGATTTAACGACCGTACCGGGGTAACAACGACCTTAGGTCACCAAGTAGTCTTCTGCTATGCTATTTACATTACCCAATGATGTAATAATATTCCAAGGCTTTTGTCTCATTACAAGTTATCCAGAAACATACTATAATAAGAAAACGGAGTTACGTAGAAAAATTTATGGACGATTTAAGATTTTAACGACCGTGCGTTCATAACGTCGACCCCAGGTCTCCAAGTAGTCTTCCGCTATGCTGTTTACATCACCCGATGATGTAATAATTTTTGAGGGCCTGCGTCTTACTACAATAAGAAAACGGAATTATGCGGCTAAAGTTACGTCCGATTTAAAATTTAACGACAGCGTAGGAATAACGACGCTCCTAGGTGTCCAACCAATCTTACGCTATGCTATCTGTATCATCCAATGATGTGATAATTTTGCAGGGCATTTATGCCATCACAAGCTTTCCGGAAACAAGTCATCATAAAAAAATGGAGTAAGGTAGCAAAAGTTATGGCCGATTTAAGAATTGCCGACTGCGTGGGCATTATGATGACCTTAGGTCTCCAAGTAGTCTTCCGCTATGCTATCTAAATCACCCAATGTTGTCATAATTTTTCAGAGCATTTGTCTTATTAAAATTTTTCCAAAAATGTACTAAAACAATAAACATAGTTACGTAGCAAAAGTTATGTCCGATTTAAAATTTAACGATTGAGGGTACAATAACGCGCCTTGGTGGCCAAGTAGTCTTACGCTCTTCTATCTATATCACCAAATGATGTAAAAGTTTCTCAAGGCCTTCATCTCATTACAAGCATTCCAAAAACATATTATGATGAAAAAACGGAGTTACGTAGCAAAAGTTATCTACAATTTAAAATTTAACGACCACGTGGGCATATCGACGCCCTTGCGTCTCCAAGTAGTCTTACACTATGCTATATATATCATCCAATGATTTTATCACTTTCCACGGCCTTCGTCTCATTGCAAGCTTTTCGGAAATACATCAGAATAAAAAAACAGAGTTACGTAGTAAAAGTTATGGCCGAATTATGAATTATCGACCGCGCGGCATAAATACGAACCTAGGTCTCCAAGGAGTTTTCCGCTATGCTATCTACATCACCCAATGATGCAAATATTTTCTAGGGACTTCATCTCATTACAAACCTTTCCAGAAATATATTATAATAATAAAATGGAGTTACGTAGCAAAAGTTATGTCCGATTTAAGATTTAACGACCGCGAGGACATAACGACGACCTCGGGTGTGCAAGTGGTCTTACGCTATGCTATCTGTATCATCCAATGATGTGATAATTTTGCAAGGGCCTTCGTCCCATCATATTCTTTCTGGAAACGTATCATTATAAGAAAACGGAGTAATGTAGCAAAAGTTATGGCTGATTTGAGAATTACCGACAACGCGGGCATAACGACGACCCTATGTCTCCAAGTAGTCTTCTGCTACGCTAGCTTCTCCCAATGACATAATAATTTTCCAAGCCCTTCGTCTCATTGCAAGCTTTCTGGAAACATGTTACAAAAAGTAAACGGAGTTACGTATCAAATTTTATCGCCAATTTAAAATTTATTAACCGCGTGGACATAACGATGCCCTTGGGTCTCGAGGTAGTCTTCCACTATGCTGTTTACATTCCCTAATGATGTATTGATTTTCCAGGACCTTCGTCTTATTACAAGCTTTGCAGAAACATGTTATAACAACTTTACGGAGTTACGTAGCAAAAGTTATGTCCGA
The DNA here is from genome assembly GCA_003260245.2 of Sideroxylon spinosum. Classification (NCBI taxonomy): domain Eukaryota; kingdom Viridiplantae; phylum Streptophyta; class Magnoliopsida; order Ericales; family Sapotaceae; genus Sideroxylon; species Sideroxylon spinosum. The sequence continues at coordinate 7,628 of QLOD02169301.1, forward strand.
TTTAAAATTTAACGACCGCGCGGGCATAACGACGCCGGTAGATCTCCAAGTAGTCTTCCATTATACTATCTACATAACCAGAAGATGTAATAATTTTCCAGCACCTTCGTCTCATTACAAGCTTTCTAGAAACATATTATAACAAGAAATGAGAGTTACGTGGCGGAAGTTATGCCAATTTAAGATTTAACAGCCGTGCGAGAATAACGACGTCCCCAGGTCTCCAAGTAGTCTTCCGCTACACTATTTACATCACCCAATGATGTAGTAATTTTCCAGGGCCTTTGTCTTATTACAAAATTTTCAGAGAAAACATAGTATGATAAGAAAACAGAGTTACATAGCAAAATTTAAGTCCGATTTAAAATTTCACAACCGCACGGGCATAACGACACCCCTTGGTCACCACTTAGTCTTATGCTATGTTATCTGTGTCATCCAACGATGAAAAACTTTTTAGGGCCTTCGCCTCATTACACGCCTTCTAGAAACATATTATAATAACAAAATGGAGTTACATAGCAAAAGTTACAGTCGATTTAAGATTTAACGACCGCGCGGACAAAATGATGACCCCAGGTATCCATGTAGTCTTCCGCTATGGTATATACATTACCCAATGATGTTATACTTTTTCAGGCATTCTTTTCCAAAAATTATTATAATAAAAAAACAGAGTTACATAGCAAAAGTTGTGCCCGATTTAAAATTTAACGAAAGCGCGAGCACAACGATGCCCCTGGCATCCAAGTAGTCTTACGCTATGCTATCTGTATCATCCAATGTTGTGACAACTTTCCTGGGCCTTCGTCTCATTACAAGCATTCCAGAAACATATTATATGAAGAAAACGGAGTTACGTAGCAAACGTTATGACCGATTTAATATTTAACGACCGCTCGGGCATGATGACGACCCCAGCTCTCCAAGTAGTCTTCCGTTATGGTGGTTACATCCCCCAATCATGTAAGAATTTCCATGGCTTTAGTCTTATCACAAGCTTCCCAGAAATGTATTGGAATAAGAAAACGGTTTTACGTAGCAAAAGTTATGTCCGATTTAAAATTTAACGACCGCGCGGACATAAAGACGTACTTGGGTCTCCACTTTGTCTTACGCTATGCTATCTGTATCATCCAGTGATGTAATAATTTTCCAGGGCCTCTGTCTCATTACAGGCTTTTCAAAATACTATTATAATAAGAAAATGGAGTTACATAGCGAAAGTTATATCTAATTGAAATTTTAACAGCCGCACGGGCGTAACGACGACCCAAACCTCAAAGTAGTCTTCCGCTATGCTGTTTAAATTACCTAATGATGTAATCATTTTCTAGGGCCTTTGCCTTAGTACAAGCTTTGTAGAAACATATTATAATAAGAAAACAGAGTTATGTAGCAAAAGTTATGGCCGATTTAATATTTAACGACCGCTCGGGCATAACGACGACCCCAGGTCTCGAAGTACTCTTCCGCTATGCTATTTACATCACCCAATGATGTAATAATTTTCCTGAGCCATTGTCTTACTACAAGCCTTCCAGAAAAAAATTATAATTAGAAAACAGAGTTACGTAGCAAAAGTTATATCCGATTTAAGATTTAACGACCGCACGGGCGTAACGACGACCCTAGGTCACCAAGTAATCTTCTGCTATGCTATTTACATTGCCCAATAATGTAATAATTTTCCAGGGCTTCCGTCACATTACAAACTATCCGGAAACATACTATAATAAGAAAACAGGGTTACGTAGAAAACGTTATGGACGATTTAAGATTTTAACGACCGTGCGTGCATAACATCGACCCCTGGTCTCCAAGTAGTCTTCCGCTATGTTGTTTACATCACCCGATAATGTAATAATTTTCCAAGGCCTTCGCCTTATTACAATCTTCATAGAAACGTACTATAATAAGAAAACAGAATGACGCAGCTGAAGTTACGTCCAATCTAAAATTTAACGACAGCGCAGGAATAACGACGCCACTAGGTGTCCAAGCAATCTTACGCTATGCTATCTGTATCACAATGATGTGATAATTTTGCAGAGCGTTTATCCCATCGCAAGCTTTCCCAAAACATGCCAACATAAAAAATGGAGTAACGTAGAAAATGTTATGGTCGATTTAAGAATTACGGACCGCGTGGGCATAACGATGACCTTAGGTCTCCAAGTAGTCTTCCGCTATGCTATCTAAATCACCCAATGACGTCATAATTTTACAGAGCATTTGTCTTATTAAAATTTTTCCAAAAATGTACTAAAACAATAAAACATAGTTACGTGGCAAAAGTTATGTCTGATTTAAAATTTAACGACTGCGGGTGCACAACGATGCGCCTTAGTGGCCAAGTAGTCTTATGCTTTTCTATCTACATCACCCAATGATGTAACAGTTTCCCAAGGCCTTCATCTCATTACAAGCATTCCAGAAACATATTATGATGACAAAACGGAGTTACGTAGCAAAAGTTATGTACAATTTAAAATTTAATGACCGTGCGGGCATAGCGACGCCCCTGTGTCTCCAAGTAGTCTTATGCTATGCTATCTGTATCATCCAATGATTTTATCACTTTCCATGGCCTTCGTCTCATTGCAAGCTTTTCAGAAACACATCAGAATAAAAAAACAGAGTTACGTAGTAAAAGTTATGGCCGAATTATGAATTATCAACTACGAGGGCATAAATACAACCCCACGTCTCCAAGTAGTTTTCCGCTATGCTATCTACATCACCCAATGATGCAAATACTTTCTAGGGACTTCATCTCATTACAAACTTTCCAGAAGTATATTATAACAATAAAATGGAGTTACGTAGCAAAAGTTATGTCCGATTCAAGATTTAACGACCGCGAGGACATAACGACGACCCCGGGTGTGCAAGTAGTCTTACGCTATGCTATCTATATCATCCAATGATGTGATAATTTTTCAAGGGCCTTCGTCCCATCACATTCTTTCTGGAAACACATCATTATAAGAAAACAGAGTAATGTAGCAAAATTTATGACCGATTTAAGAATTACTGATAATGCGGGCATAACGACGACCCTGGGTCTCTAAGTAGTCTTCTACTTTGCCAGCTTCTCCCAATGACATAATAATTTTCCAAGCCCTTCATCTCATTGCAAGCTTTCCGAAAACATGTTATAAAAAGAAAACGGAGTTACATATCAAATTTTATCACCGATTTACTATTTATTAACCGTGTGGACATAACGATGCCCCTGGGTCTCAAGGTAGTCTTCCACTATGCTGTTTACATTTCCTAATGATGTACTGATTTTCCAGGGCATTCGTCTTATTATAAGCTTTGCAGAAACATGTTATACTAACAAAACGGAGTTACGTAGCAAAAGTTATGTCCGATTTAAAATTTAACGACCGCGCGGGCATAACGACGCCGTTAGATCTCCAAGTAGTCTTCCGTTATGCTATCTACATAACGAGATGATGTAATAATTTTCTAGTGCCTTCGTCTCATTACAAGCTTTCTAGAAACATATTATAATAAGAAATCAGAGTTACGTAGCTGAAGTTATGGCCGATTTAAGATTTAACAGCCGTGCGGGAATAACGACGTCCCCAGGTCTCCAAGTAGTCTTACGGTACGCTATTTACATCACCCAATGATGTAATAACTTTCCATGGCCTTTGTCTTATTGCAACATTTCTAGAAAAAACATAGTATGACAAGAAAACAGAGTTACGTAGCAAAAATTAAGTCCGATTTAAAATTTCATAACCGCACAGACATAACGATGCCCATTGGTCACCACTTAGTCTTACGCTATGTTATCTGTATCATCCAATGATGTAAAAATTTTTAGGGCCTTCATCTCATTACAGGCCTTCCAGAAACATATTATAATAACAAAATGGAGTTACGTAGCAAAGTTACGGTCGATTCAAGATTCAACGACCGCACGAACAAAATGACGACCCAGGTATCCATGTAGTCTTCCGCTATTCTATTTACATCACCCAATGATGTAATAATATTTCAGGCGTTCGAATTAGTAGAATTTTTTCAAAAAATATTAAAATAGAAAAATGGAGTTACGTAGCAAAATATTATAATAAAAAATAGAGTTACGTAGCAAAAGTTATGTCCGATTTAAAATTTAACGAACGCACGGGCACAACGATGCCCCTGGCATCCACGTAGTCTTACACTATGCTATCTGTATCATCCAATGTTGTGACAATTTTCTAGGGCCTTCGTCTCGTTACAAGCATTTCAGAAACATATTATATGAAGAAAACGGAGTTACGTAGCAAACGTTATGGCCGATTTAATATTTAACGACCGCTCGGCATCACGACGACCCCAGGTCTCCCAGTAGTCTTCCGCTATGGTGGTTACATCCCCCAATCATGTAAGAATTTTCCATGGCTTTAGTCTTATCATAAGCTTCCTAGAAATGTATTAGAATAAGAAAACGGTGTTACGTAGCAAAAGTTATGTCCGATTTAAAATTTAACGACCGTGCGGACATAAAG
>QLOD02169354.1:0-12138 GCA_003260245.2 Sideroxylon spinosum
GCCTACACTAAGTCTAAACATTACAGAACTCTGTTTTGACTATGGATTTGCCAACTTTACAATTTTGTCCCTAACAGGACAAAAATTTTAAGAACTAACCGCTTATTCTTTCTCCCATTTCTTTTATTTTGTTTTCTAGAAAAACTAACAAACAAGAGCTAAGTTTTAAAATTATTTCTTCTTTTATTTTCTTCTCATTTCTATCCATCCAAACAAGTTGTAACATTTGAAGATCCCAATGGCATTTATATAGTCTGAAAGAGGGAGAAAAAAAACACAAAATATATCTTTTAATGTCGACTACATTAATTCACATTTAGGCTTGATTGAGGAACGATTAACTACAATTTTTTTCGTTTTAGCTATATTTCATCTTATATGATTTTTTTTTTTTTTTTAAATTAGAATGCCTTTTCTTTTAGTTCAACAATTTTAAGCATGTTATTTACATTTATAAATACAATTAAAAAAAGATTAAGTATAAAAAAATTAAGTATGGATAAAAAAGGTCAATTTTTTAAATCACATTCTTTCATCAGTAGATAAATTTTCCATTTGGAAACATTTTTTATTTTATTTTTATTTTCTAATTAATGTAATTAATATACCTAAAAACTATTATCATTAATAATAGTACTACAATTACTACTACTATCACCACCATTGATAGTTAGAATAATTATAATTGCATTTTTTAGTTTTTGAATCCATTTGTTCTTGTTCTAAAAAAAATGAAATGGTTTTTAAAATAAAAATTTTAGTTTAAATCTCTAACTATTACATTTTAGTCATTTATTTATATGACTCGTTTATTCAAATATAAATAAAATGAATGACTAAAGAAAATTGATAGGTGTACTATTTTATTAATTTTTCAAACTTCATATTACTCGTTTTTCATTGAAACTATTATAAAGTGAGAAAGATAATGGAAGAGTGCAAATATTTCTATTAATACTATTAATAACTAAAATGAAAAGGTGATAATAAATTTTGTATTTATGTATGTTCACCACACTTTTTGCTTTGCCCAATATGTAGCGCTGCGACAATCCCTAGACCGTCGTGTCTAAGACCCCGAAAAGAGAAGGTCCGAAATCTTTAAAATTTGATATTAATCATAAAAATATTAAATAATAATTTTAAATATCAAATTTTAATAAATTTATGAAGATTTTTACTTTTTTTTCTAATTCTCAAGTAATAGAAATTTTCAACTTCCTACTTGATAATTCAGTAAATTGGTGTCTCGCTGAAAGATGGTTGACCCGAGTTCGGGCTGCTACCTTGAACACCAGTGTGGTGCCTGCCAAAAACCCTCTGACACTTAAGTTTGCAATCAGAAATTCCCAGAATATTTTAGCAAAGGTTTTGTTAATGGAAAGCATACCTCCTACCTCCAATTGATAAAACGGTCATACTTATATGTCAGCGGCCTCACGTGGTGTGACATGCGTAAGGTGCCCATAACTATAAAATATCATCTCCCAATGATACAATGCCACTTGTCATATAGATTCCCAGCAAGTCCCCTTGTTCGTTATCTATATATTCGTGGTTGCTCACAGTTAAGCTTCTTCAGGCGCCATTACTAGAACTGCCATGATGAGGTCGCATGCATGACACGTGATGTCAGCAAGCATGGATCAAATGAACTACAGTCGATCGGGAAACAAGGCTCTAATCGGTAAATGGACATTGGGTTAGGCTGTTCAATATGGTATCTTGGTCATTCGAGCTTTACGGATTAGCCAAATGGATACTCAATCGGATTGTTCAATACGGATATGGATTTCCCAGTCATACTATGTGGGTTATCCTCATATCAAATGCCCCCGATTCCTTTGATCTTGCTAGCGAAGCCAAAAGAATCTAATAGGTCATTTTTCTTATGAGTATTTCAATCTGGGGAGCCACGTGTTCTGATCAGCTCAGCGTTGGCGTGAAGTTTCTGTTAAAGGTTCCAAAGATTGGGTGGGTGGCACCGATTGCACCTTTCCTAAAAGCCATTTAACGTACCACGGTCATCATTAATTGTGTACAATATTAAAGAGCTGCAATATTTCTCTCTCATGGAGGCGTCGTTTGCAATCCTATCCTTCGATATTGCTTAATCCACACCGTCGATTTTGAAATGAGATTTCCTGGGGGATTTAATGTTTTTACCTTTAGGTGTCGTCCATACTTCCGGTTATCTTTGTTGTGCTTCCAATTCTTTGTTTCCAGCGATCCATTTCTCCATGTGTAAGCATGATTACCATGTTTGGAAAATTAGGTTGGGGCTGTGTTTCTTCTTCTCATCTTTTTCTCTGGATTAGGCATCGATTGGCCCGAATGGTGATTTGGTTCTATCACAAAGAGCGTTGAATCCCTAATTTTGAGGGATTTATAGGAGCTTCTGTGTTTTTGAGGAGAATTTGTGGGACTTTACGTTTTGAGTCATACATCGAGGTTTTGAGGGAAACCATGACTGGAGCTGAGGAGAATGGTCCAAGTGACTTGGTTAGGGTCAGGGAGATAGCGTCTGGGTCCCGCCCCGAAATTACGGAGGAGACGCTAAAGGAGAATCTGGGTCCCATTGTAGACATGTTTAAGCTGGATGTTGGGGAATCCAACACCTCTGGAGACGGGTGGCCTCAGTTCTAAGTCGAGGAAATTAGGTCCTCCTTAGATGCGATGAAGATCCGAAAGTTGTGGTCCGAAATTCAATTTCCCCGAACGCTCCCTTTAGGTTTCCCGGGGAGAACGATAATGCCTGTTGGCTGAGGGGTAGGGAAATATCGGTGTATGAGAGAGCATTACATGGCAGCCTTCATTTCTTCAAAATTTAACCGGTTCGAGAGATCTTGCAGCAATTGGACTTGGCGCTAAGCCAGATCCTCCCAAATAGTTGGAGGATAATGGTTGGATGCGTTGTCATTTGGAGGGCAGCCACCGGTCATGAGCTTACAGCTAAAGAGTTCCTTTACTGTTACAAGGTCACCGGGTGGGCTGAGGCTGGTGGTTCTTCTCAGGTAGAGAGAGAGATTTCAACCTGGTGACTCATCTGCCAACCTCCCACAAGGGCTAGAAAGACAAGTTCTTTTTTGCCTATGGAGATGGGTTAGAGCACTAACGTTGGGAGTCTCCCGACCAGGTGGTGGTACGAGTGCCCAAGCAATGGGGTAACTCGATGAAGAAAAGTGCACATTCGCATTTAGCTATTTTTCATTTTCTCTTCTTCTTTTTCTTCTTTTTTTTTAACATGCTTGATTGATTTTTCAACCCGAGCCCAGCCAAGGCTGATCGATAAGCTCAAGGCCAGGGTAAAAGCCACCCAGAAACACAATGTTCACAAGGTTGAGCTGCTGGTCAGTGTAGAATCATTGGCCACATATATGCTCGAACCCAACTCAACTGGGGAGGCTCTAGCAGCCGAACGTGAGTGGAGTGAGTTTCGAGTCCATTCGTTTAGCTATTTATTATTGTGTAAACTCACTCTGATCTTTCTTTTCTTTCCAGATAACCCATCGGCCTCTCCAGCAGCCAGAATGGTACGATTTAACATGGAAAGGCTCTCTAAATGGAAACAAAAAGAAACTATTGAGGAGGAGGGAAATAAGAGGGCTAAAGTTGCATTAGGTAGCAGTTCCGGTACCAAGGATAGTACCCTTGCTGCTCGAACGACGGCAGAGGATCCGGCCAGTAAGGGATGATGAAGTGGGCGATGGCCAATTGAAAGATCTTGCCGTCTGACCTAGTTTAAGCCTATCATCTCGAATATCCGAAGCCACTGCCTTGTATACATTTTTCTATTTTTTTTTTACTCCGTGTAATGAACTTTGATTATTATTTTTGAGTTGTTATAGTATCAGACCATTTGCTGTCTTACGATTATTCTCATTCATTACATTACACTTATTCTTTGATGTTTGTGCATTTTTAAGTTGTTTTAGTCGGGCTTTTCTACTCGATCGCTCTTACCGATGGGAAATTATTTTTCAAATAGGCCCCAAGTTAATCTATGATGCTTCTTGGAAAGTATTTTAATTAAGTCTCTTCACTTGGTTGTTCCAATTGAGTAGATTATTTTAGGGTTGTAGGCTTACCTTTTCCTACTTGATTCCAAAGGTCGAGCGGGATCATTGGCGACTCAGCTGTTCCAACCGAGTGGCGTTACTTTTGGCCAATAGACTCTTTTCCCTATTCGACTCCTTAGGTCGAGTGGGATCATTCATCACTCGGCTGTTCCAACTGAGTGGAGTTACTTTTGAACAATAAGCTCTTTTCCTTGCTCGACTCTATAGGTCGAGGGTGATCATTCGTCACTCAACTGTTCCAGTTGAGTGGAGTTATTTTTAGACCATAAGCTCTTTTTCTTCCTTGACTCCGTAGGTTGAGCAAGATTGTTCGTCACTCAGCTGTTCCAGCCAAGTGGAGTTACTTTTGGCCCATAGGCTCTTTTCCCTACTCGAGTCTATAGGTCGAGTGGGAGCGTTGGCCACTCGGCTGTTCTGGCTGAGTGAACTTACTTTTGGCCCATAGGTTCTTTTCCCCGCTCGAGTCCATAGGTCGAGCGGGATCGTTGGCCACTCGCTTGTTCTAGTTGAGTGGAGTTGCTTTGGCCTATAGGCTCTTTTCCCTGCTCAACTCCATGGGTCGAGCGGGGTCGTTGGACACCAGACTGTTTGCACTGAGTCTATGCTGTAAGAATTTGTGACGGGGGATTTTCAGGTAACACTTTCATTGTGAATATATCACCATAAAATTACAACTATTAACGGAGAATAACTTATGCAAAATACTTTCATAGATGTTCTGCATGAAACAGGTAGGATAGCTCTTTGCTCCTGAGTGTTCTGAGCCGATATGTTCTTTTCCAAGCAAAACCTAGAATCTCATACAGTCCCTCCCAATTCGGCCCCTGTTTTCCATCGTGAGGGTCCTTTGTTGACTGGTTTATCCTTTTTAGGACTACGTCTCTTTTTTCAAAATTTCTTGGTCTAGCTCTTGAATTGTGGTGTTGCTGCATCTTTTACTGATAGGAGGCCATTTTGATTGTAGCTTGTAGTCTCTTTCGTTCTAAAAAATCCATTTCTTCTTCCATCACCTCTTTATTCTACTCTACGCTGAAGTTCTGGACCCTTAGACTAGGCAAACTAGTCTCCACCGGGATTCTATTCCGAATATAAGTGTGAATGGTGTGTGGCTGGTTGCCACTCTTTTCGTTGTCCTGTATTCCTAAAAGACGTTGGGAAGTTCGTCTGCCCAGAGCCCCTTTGCTTTATCCAACTTTATCTTGATCGTTTTCAAGAGAGAACCGCTGGTGACCTTAACTTGACCATTGGCTTGTGCGTGCTCTGACGAGAAGTAATGATGACTAATTCCCAGCTCTTTACAGCACCCATTGAATTACCTGCTTCAAATTGCTTGTTGTTATCCGTGATGATAACTTTGGGGATCCCATATCGACAAATAATGTTTTTCCATATGAACTTTCTTATGTTTTGCTTAGTGATAGTTGGCAGGGCTTTGGTTTTTAGCCCACTTATTGAAATAGTCAACCGCGACCACTACAAATCGTCTCTGTCCTCCACCCAAAAAAGAGTGACCCGATTATGTCGATTCCTCACTGCGCGAACGGGCATAGACTCTTGATCGGGGTTAAATCCTAGGTGGGCTGCCTTTAGATATTGGAGAATCTTTGGCACCTGTCATACATTCTAACAAATGTCTGGGCATCTTTCTTGATAGTGGGCCAAAACTATCTTGCACTCAGGATCTCCCGGGCCAGTTTTCTACTTTCTGAATGGTTCTCGCAGATGCCCTTATGAATTTCCCTCATTATGTAATCCGCCTCCTGTTCATTTACACACCTGAGTAGGGGAGAACTGTGACTTCTCTTGTATAGGATCCCACCGATCAAGAGGTACCTGCTTGCATGGTATTGTACCCTTCTAGCTTTATTTTTCTCGATAGGTAAGCTTTTTTTGAGTAAGTATTCCCTGATTGGCTTCGCCCATTGAGCTTCTTCACTAATCTGGTTAACTTTGGTAGTTTGGATGCTTGGGGAATCTAGAAACTCGATCGGTACATCAAGGTCGTCTTCTCCAGAGGGTGCTATCCTAGCCAATCTATCCACCTCTTTGTTCTGCAGCCTGAGGACTTTCTGCAGTTGAAATTTGGAGAACTTCCTACCCAAACTTTTCGCCCTTTCATAGTATTTTCCCACGTTTTCCTCGTTTGTTTCATAATCCCCTTTCACCTGCTTTACTACCAATTAGGAATCACTTCGAACTATGATCTGATCTGCACCCATTCGGTGGGCCATCTAAAGGCTGGCGATCAGTGCTTCATACTCAGCTTTATTATTCGAGTCAAGGAACCTGAAATGTAAAGCATATTCAATCCTATGGCCATCTAAGGATACTAGAACAATACCTACTCCGCTCACTAGCTGAGTAGAGGAACCATCCACGTTGAGTATCGAAATGAATTCTTCATCATTTTCTTTGGGGGATCCATCCAGGTTAAATGTGAATTCGGTAATAAAATCTGTAAGTGTATGATCTTTAATCACAGTTCATGGGTGATATTGGATGTCAAACTGGTTGAGTTCCACCGACTACTTCATTAACCTTCCCGAGGTCTCAGGTTTGTACAGGATGTCTTTCAAAGGTTGATCGGTAAACACCACAATCTCGTGCACCTGAAAGTACGATCTTAGTCACCAAGAGATTGTGACAAGAGTGAGTGCCAGGAGCTCCATTTTCATATATCTTTCTTCTGCTCCTCGAAGGGCCTTACTCGTGTAGTACATCGGCTTCTGCACCCCTTCGTCCTCACGGATCAGTGCCGAGCTTACGGTTGTATCGGATACTGAAAGATATAGGTACAACTCTTTTCCTTGCATGGTTCGGCTAGGTAGTGGGACCGACCCCAAATATTCTTTCAATTTCCAAAAGGCCATGTCGTATTCCTTAGTCCACTCAAACACTTTCCTTAGAACCTTGAAGAACAGGTAGCACTTACCAGTCGACTTGGAGATGAAGCAATTCAATGCCGCCATCCACCCCTTCAGCTTTTTAACTTTCTTTATTGTTTTTGGTGGTTGCATCTCCACTATGGCTTTGACTATTTTAGGATTTGCTTCTATTCCTTAGTTTGATACCATAAAACTGAGGAATTTCCCTGACGTCACCCCGAATGTGCATTTCGCAGGGTTTAAGTTCATCCCATGCTCTCGCAGAGTGTCAAAAGTTTCTTATAGGTCAGCCATATGGGAGTCACTCTCCTTGCTCTTAACAAGTATGTCATCTACATATACCTCAACGTTTCGTCTGATCTGACCTGTGAACATTCTATTCATTAGTCTTGATATGTCGCTCCGCGTTCTTTAAACCGAAAGGCATCACCTCGTAGCAGTATATACCCCTATTTGTGATGAACACTGTATGTTCTCTGTCCTATTCCGCCATCTTAATTTGATTATACCCAGAGAAGGCATGCATGAAGGATAATAACTCATACCTTGCTGTGGAGTCAACCAACGAATCAATCACAGGTAAGGGGAAACTATCTTTTGGGCAAGCTTTGTTTAGATCAGTGAAATCCATGCACATTTGCAACTTCCTGTTTGGTTTTTTCACCATTACCACGTTTGATAACTCGGTCGGATAGTGAACTTCACAGATGCATTTCATGTTGAGCAGTTTGTCTACTTCGACTGTTATGGCGTCATTTCTTTTCGGTGTGAAGGTTTCTTTCCTTTCCTTTACCGACCTCGTAATCGGGAAAATATTCAGACGATGTGCCACTATCCTGGTGTTGATGCCTGGCATGTCTTCATGAGACCAGGCGAAAACATCTGTATTTTCCACTAGGACCTTTTTCAGCTTGCTTTTCAAAGGTTCTGAGGCCATCGAGCCTATCTTGACAGCCCTTTGCTGTTCAGGGGAACCAATTACGACATCTTCTAGCTCCCCCTCCGGCTCGTCCTTTCGTAGTTTTTCATTGTCTCTTACTTCAAGCTCTTCTACGATCAAAGCTTCCCTACACACGTCTTCTATTAACGATGACATATAACATTCCCGAGCCACCCGTTGATCACCTCTCACACACCCAACCCTATTCTTGGTGCGAAATTTAATACTTATGTGGTAGGTGGATGTGATGGCCCTAAATTGATTCAGTGAAGTTCTTCCCAATATGGCGTTATACACCGAGGGATAGTCTACTACCAAGAAATAGACCATTTTAGTCACCTAGTGGGGTTCTTCTTCGAGGGTTAAAAGTAATACTATAGAACCACGAAGGGTCACTCGGCTTCCCATGAAACTAACCAAGGGTGACAAGACCGGCTGTAACTTCTCTTTTCCTATTTTCATCTTCTCAAATGCTCCTCAATATAGAATATCCACTGAACTCCTTATTGATAAAGATTCTCCATATTTTGAAATTGGCAATTATGGATGAAATGACTAACGGATCATCGTGGGGCTGACATACCTCGCTGGCTTCTTCACCGGTAAAGTTGATCTAACGTTGCTCGACTTTAGCTTTCTTAGATGGTAGGTCGGTCATCAGCACCTCCTTGGGCCTGTAAATTTCCCAGGCGCATTTTTTCCTGCCCATCAATGACTCTCTTCTTGTCGCGAATCCACCCGAGATAACCCTTATTTTTCCAATCGGCTACTGATTACACTATGCCTAGTCGGGGTCTCCCTGACTAGGGCTTCACCTCTTCTGGCTTCTTTGGTCAAGACTTCTCTGGTTAGTCATCTTGTTGTCACCCTGGCTCGTGACAAACCTACCGAGCCTCCCTCGTTTGATGAGTTCTTCGATTCGCTTCTTCAGGTCGATGCAATCATCTGTTATCCCTGTGGAACCGATAGTACTTAGTGGGGGATCTTTGGTCTGCTGGGGTTCTTAACTTCCTCGGCCATTTCAAAGCTGGGTCATTCTAGATCTTGTGAAAGACGTTCTCCAATCTTTGAGGGGGGTAAAGTTTCTACTTAAATCCCCATGTCCCCGTGGAGTTCGTTCTACCTTCTCGTCGTATCTCCTACTTTTGACATCATGAGGATCCCAGGTATTCCCAAAATTGTTAGGTCTTTTCTTATCCGGCTTCGATTTTCTTGATCTGTCACTCTCACACACATTAATGTGTCTTTGAGTACGGGCCATTAATTCAGCCATGTTGCCTGGGGCCTTCTCCAGAATAGAGGCCACGAATCTGTGGGTTCTCAACCCACTCATGAAAGCCATGGTCACCACCTTGTCGTCTGCTTCATCGATTTCTAGAATTTTCTTATTGAACCTTGTCACGTAATCCTTGAGAAACTCCTCTTTACCCTGTTTAATGGTTAGAAGGTGAGTAACCGGTTTCCTTTGCCTCTTCCTGGTGATGAAATAGCCTACGAACTTCTTGCCAAATTGGGAGAAGCTCGAAATTATGCTGGCTTGATTTTGTTGAACCATAGTCGAGGGGGCACTTTGAGTGTTACAGGGAACACACGGCACATTATTTCGTCAGAGTATGTGTGAATGCGCATTAGCATTTTATAGGTTTCCAAGTGATCAAAAAGGTCCTTCGAACCATCGAATGGATCCACTGCCAGTATCTTGAACTTAGACGGTAAGAGACAAGCCATCACCAATTGAGAGAATGGGGAGTCTCCGTTGCTATCAACGTTATCTACCACGTCTAAATCTCTGTTGGCCACTAGAACACCATGGATTTGGGCTTTCATGGCACGCATGGACTCCTCCAATGGGTAAACATTGAAGTTCCTTACGCTTGTTGCCTCCGTGTGAGTCGTGTCGAGACGGAAGCCAATCTCGCCACCGATTCCCATTGCCTTATGTCACCTTCTCGATTCATCTGGCTGGCGGATGGTTACTTTGTTTTCTCCCATGATTCCATCACTGTTTCCTCCCCGGCCATCTCCATTATCCCCTCCATTCACTTTAACTGCTCCTCCATTATGGGCCACATTAACTAGTTGCATAATTGGAGGAGGTGGGGTGTAGGAATGTACTCCTTGGTTACGTTGTAAGAGGGTTTGGTTCTGCACCACCAGCGTTTGCATAACCATCATCATTTCCCTCATCTGGTTTTCCAAGAGGTTTATCCGCTCATCGTTTCGGTTCTTCATTGCTTCTGTCCATTGGGAATTTGGTTGAGTGTTGACATCGGACCTAGTTCGAACCATAAAAAGCTGCGAAAAAATAAGATTGCCTCGTTTCCATAGACAGTGTTAATTGATAATTCAGTAAACTGGTGTCTCCCTAAAAGATGGTCTGACCCGAGTCCGGGCTGCTGCCTTGAACACTGGTTTGGTTTCTGCCAAAAATCATCCGATGCTTAAGTTAGCAACAAAAAATTCCCAGAATATTTCAACAAAGGTTTTGTTAATGGAGAAAACACCTCTTACCTCCAGTTGATAAAACGGTCATTTTATCTATCAGGGGCCTCATGTGGGGTGACATTTGCAAGGTGCCAATAACCATAAAATATCATCTCCCAATGATAGAGTGCCACTTGTCATATAGATTCCCAACTAGTCCCCTTATTCATTATCTATATATTTGTGGTTGCTCACAGTTACGCATCTTCATGGACCAATACTGGAAACTGCTATGATGATGTCACACGCATGACCCGTGACGTCAGCAGGCGTAGATCAAATGAACTATAGTCAATCGGGAAACAGGGCCTTGATCAGTAAATGGACGTTCGGTCAAGCTGTTCAATATGGTATCCCGGTCATTTAGGCTTTATCGGTCAACCAAATGGATACTCGATCAGGTTGTTGAATACAGATACGGATCTCCTAGTCATACTATGTGGGTTATCCTCATATCACTACTTTAATCATACAGATATGTGTCATAATTGTCCTATGTTTATGCATTAGCTATTAGTTTCTTATTTTATTAAAAATTTTAGCTGACAGACACCAAATTCAAAAAAGTCTTTCAAACTTCTATTTTTAAATCTATCTATACTTGTCACGATTATCTCATATTTAGTGTATTAATTTTTACTTTCTAGGAAATATTTAGTACGAGATGAAAAATTTAGAAATAAAAGATTATTGAGATAATTGTTATCTTAGTAATATTTAATGGGGTAACAAGTTTATAATACTTATGTTATGATTGAGAGGTAAAACAATATCCGATAATAATTATATTATATTTAGAATGCTAAAAATTTTGGAGGAGTAAAAGTAATAGCAAATTCACCAAAAGTAAGAGTTAATATTTAATCTTAGTAAAATATTATAACAAAATAAATCATCATAATAATTTTTATGTTAATAATAACTAATTTTAATAAAATATATATTATTAAATATAATTTTAAATAAAAATATTAATTATAAGAAATAATTTTATCATTGATTAATATTCAATGGTAATTAATTTTAATAATGAATTATTACTTGCTAAAATTATTTTTATTAAAAATATTTTAGTTTATTTAAAATAATCATTAAGTTTAATAAATTATATTAATACAAAATAAAACCTAGTAAATTATTATTGTTGAAAAATAATTTTCATTTATTAAAATAAATTATTTTAATAATTAGATATTATTTATTAAAATTTAATTTTAATTTTAGAAAATATATATTTTTAGTCATGAATTAATATTTCAGTAATATTAATTTAATTAAATAATAAATTATTTCAATATTTCAAAAAAATACTTTTTAAAATTTAGCCTACCCTAAATTTTTATACCCCATCCAATATTTCTTTTAAATTCTTTATTCAGCCTAAATGTTTAAATTCTAGTTCTTAAATCCTTTATTCAGCTCAGGCGTATTTCCAAATCTAGGTCTGCTCCTATTAAAAACAATGAGAAATCCATAATTTTTTTCAAAAATAATAATTAGAGAGAGAATGTGATGCATTTGTGAGAGCATTATAAATCTTTATATATGTTGATATAGAAGTGTCATTAATTACAGAAATTCTGATTCAAAGTTCTGTAAATTTTATTTTTCCCACACAAGCTTGCTTGAAATTTCACATCAAAGTCTTAGTTAAATTTTGATTATCTACAATATTTCTTTAATAACCATTTTATTGTTGAAACATTGATGGGGAAAAATTAAAATTTTGGAACCTTAATTAATATAAAAA